>WOXC01005690.1:0-217500 GCA_011680675.1 Gymnobelideus leadbeateri | reverse complement strand
CTAAAAATGTCATGTGGTAAAGAACCATATCTCATTTATCTGAATAGTTGTCTAAGTGCCTAATCTTAGGCTCTGAAGAAAGCAGACACATAAAAACTCATTGAATGGACATTTCTGGATAATCTACTTAAAATAGTCAAATGAGCTGACTATAAGGGTACTTCTTCTGTGAAGTTTAGATTCAAAGGACCATACTTGAGGACCTAGAGGGATACACATGACCTTGAGGCTATAGGTTCCCCACCTCTGATCTTAAATCAAGTGTGATGTGGATAAGAATGTGCCACACTAAAGAGTTTAATCATTCTATGGCCTATGTAACTGATCAAATATAGATATAACTAGTCTGGACATTTGGAAATAATGGTTGAAAGGAGGGTCAATAAGTTCATTCATAAATAACATAACTAAATTTTTTTTTAAACAAATGGTTTATTAACTTCTGTTTTACATCATTCATTTCCGCCAGATTTTGAGTTACAATCATTTTCCCCCCATTATTCCCCTACCCAACCTCCCAGAACAGTAATCCCACAAGATATCGCTTCCTCCAATCTGCTCTCTCCCATACCTTCTCCCATACCTCCATCGATTTTTCCATTAGAGGAAGGTGAGTCTTTGCATCCCAATGCCTGCACATTTTATCTCCCTATTACAAGCAAAAGAGTATTGATAATAGTATTTATATATATTTGAAACATTTAATGTTACGACCTCAAATTTCAGATCCATTTCCTTCCTCCCTTGTCACCCATTCCCTCTTGGGAGATAAGTAATTCAGTATATGTTGTACATGTCTAGCTATGCAAAACATTATCATAGTAGATATATTGTATAAGGCTGCTTATAAATCCCTCCCACTCATCCCACCCCCCACCTGGTCCCTTCCCTACATGATCCTGTCCCTCTTTTATAGTAGGTACTTCCAAGCTCCCCTCACCCCAAGGATGCCCTCCCATCCATCATCCCTCCTCCCATCCCCCTTCCCCCTATCCTGCTGCAGGTTGAGATATCCCATTTACTATATATGTCATTTTCTCCCTGAACCAAATTCAGTATGAATGTGGTTTTGCCTTTTTAGCCTTCCTTATTCTCCCCCTCTTTTGCAACCACTTCCCCTTGCTTCTTCTGCATGGGATAGTTTACACTACCCTGTCTCTCCCCATCTCCTCTTGCCACTTTCCTCTCTCACCTCATAAGTCCATCCCTTGAGTATTCTCCCTGCCCAACAAATTCAATCTATGCCCTCTATCCATATATAACTGTAACCATATACACACATTTGCATATGTATTCATATGACCACACACCCTTCTTCCATTATTTTCATAGTGAGAAAGATATCATCAGTCACACTTATTGCTTTTCCATATAGCTGTAAATAGTTCAACTTTGATAAGTTCCTTTTGATTGCTTTTCCCTGATTACCTTCTCAGGCATCTCTTCCTTCTTGTGTCTGGGTGTCAAATTTTCTATTCAATTCTGTTTTTTTCCTCAAGAATGCTTGAAAGTCCTCTATTCCACCGAATGACCATATTTTCCCCTGAAACAAAATACTCAGTTTTGCTGGGTATGTGACCCGTGGGTTCATTCCCAGTTCTTTTGCCCTCTGGAATATCATATTCCATGCCCTTCGATCCCTCAGTGTAGAAGCTGCCAGGTCCTGGGCTATTCTGATTGTGTTTCCACAATATTGAAATTGTTTCTTCCTGGCTGCTTGTAGTATTTTCTCCTTGATCTGGGGATTCTGGAACCTGGCTATAATATTCCTGGGAGTTTTCTTTTTGGGATCTTTTTCAGGAGGTGATCGGTGGATTCTTTCAACCTCTATTTTGCCCTCTGGATCTAAAACATCAGGGCAGTTTTCCTTGAGAATTTCTTGAAGGGTGATTTCTAGGTTCTTTCCTTGATCATGGCTTTCAGGTATTCCAATAATTTTTAAATTGTCTCTCCTGGATCTATTTTCAGTGATTTTTCCCATGAGATATTTCACATTGCCTTCTAATCTTTCATTTGTTTGTATCTGCCTAACAGCATCTTGATTTCTCATAAAGTCATTAGCTTCCATTTGCTCCAGTCTAACTCTGAAGGAATGAATCTCCGCAGTGAACTTCTGAGATTCTTTTTCCATCTGGCAAATTCGACTTTTTAAGGCATTCTTCTCCTCATTGCCCTTTTGGGCCTCCGTTGCCATCTGAGTTAGTCTATTTTTTAAGGTGTTGTTTTCCTCAGTCAGGCTTTTGACCCTCATTTCATACTTTTCCTGCATCCTTCTCATTTCTCTTACCAATTTTTCCTCCACTTCTCTTATTTGATTTTTAAAGTCCTTCTTAAGGTCCTCTATGGCCTGCAACCCCTCATGGTTTCCCCTGGGGCTTTTGGAGCAGGACTTCTGACCTCACAGTCCTTTTCCTGCTCTATGCCCCCAAAATAGGAGTCCAGGGTTGCATTTTTCTGTTTCTTTTGCCTTGGCATGTTGCCACTTAATTACTTGACTTTTGGGCTTGTTGCCACACTATGGCTTTAAGGCCAGATAGAGGAATTTTCGTCCCGAACTTGTGGGGGGCAACTTCCGTTTCTGGCAAGCTCTAAACCCACCCACGACTTCCACCCTAGATCACAATCCAGATCCAGGGAAGTTAAAGCAAGAGCGATTACCCCCCAAGACTGATCGCTGGATCTCCCTACAAATTTGCAGGCTGGGAGCGGGAGCTGCCTCTGAAAACTACAAAATGGCGTTTGTCCTCAGCGGCTTCTAGCCCCCAGGGGAGAGAGCCGACGCATTCCCTAATACCAGTCCCAAAGTCCATAGGACACTAACCTCTTACTTTGTCCCAGGCAAGTCTATGTTGATAATTCTGGAGTCGCCACAGCTCCTGGTGTTCTGGGGTTCCTCCCAGCTGGCTGCTGGCCCTGCCGCCCTGGGGCTAAAACCTTGGCTCATGTGGACCTGGGCTCAGCTCGGCTCGGCTCCTGCGCTCTGCGCACTGCACACTGCCAGGTCCCAGACCACTGTGCTGGTCCTTCCTGCAGGGCTGCTGGGCTGTCCTCAGTGGGAGTTTAGCTTCTCTGTGTCGTTCTGTGGGTGCTGGGGCTCCAGAAGTTGTTCAGAGTCCCCTTTTACATCGTTTGGGGGGAATGTGGGGGCAGAGTGGCTTGGATGAGCTGTTTCTACTCTGCCATCTTGATAACTAAATTTTTTACATAGTTTAAAATTATGTTTGAGTCACTTTGCCCCACTCTCTTGCCATTTATATGAGGCAAGCTACAAGAAAACTAGACTTGCATTTAAGAATACACAGATAAGTTCCCAGACTTCCCCTGACTGCATTTGTGCAGAAATGTGAAGGTGTGTATGTTAGGAAGGCTCTAGGGCTATTTCTATACCCATATTGAGGATATGAACATTTTCCAGTAACCTTTTTTTTTTTAGTAACCTAAAAGTTATCCTTAAGTATTTACCTTCTCTATCCCCAGTTCCAACAATTTCATATTGGTTCCACTTCCCATGCCTCACATTTCCCCTATTTATAAATGTTTAGGTGGAGCAGTGATCGAGTGCCAGGCCTGCAGTCAGGAAGACTCAAATTCATGCATTCAAATCTGCCCTCACTTTATAGCTGTGTCACTCTGCGCAAGTCTGTGTGACCCTGTTTACCTCAATTTCCTCATCTGTAAAATGCACTGGAGAAGGAGATGGCAAAACACTCTGGAGTCTTTGCCAAGAAAACTGCAAATGGGATCACTAAGATTCAGACATGACTGAACAGACTGAACCACAATAACCATCACGTATTGTGTGTCCATTCCCTTCTCTCCCTATGAAGCTTGCATTCCCTCATAACTTCTCACCCGGAATATTTCAATAACCTTAAAGTTGGTCTCTGGGCACCTCTTCTCTCCCTTTTGTGATCTACATTCCACAGAACTGCAAAATGGGTACTAAGGAACAGGGCTGATCATCTTGCTTCACTATTCAGGAAACTTTGTTGCCCTTAGGATAAAACAGGAACATTTTTTTTTTTACATTTAAATTCCTTATGATCCTCCTCTACTGTTTTCCCCTACCTGGTTACATACGATTTCCCCTTATGTAACCCATGCACTTGACATATTGAATTATTATTCCCTACACACAATCTCTCTTGCTCTTGTGATTTTACATATGTTATCCACCAATGCCAGAACACTGTTTCATTCCTTCTACCACTTGGAACTTCTAACTCCTTTCTAGGATGACATTAATTACCACCCTCTACATGATATACTGGTTCCTGAAAGTGTTACTAACACACACACATGCACACACACACATACACACACACACACAGAAACACACAATTCTCGTATATTCGTTTTGTATCATTTTTTTTGTGTAATTATCAGTCAAAGTGGCATAATTGCACGTTCCCTTTGGTAGGAACTTTTTCACTTGACTTCTTATCCTCAGTACCTGGCACACAATAAGTTCTTAATGAATGTTTCTTCATTCATTGATTTCTCTATTAAGTTTTAAATATGTTAGTATCTGTTTCAAGGGAAGAATTTTCATACTAAAAAAGTGTGGATCATTGATATAACATCCCTTTAATATAATACAACAGAAAAGTATAAAACAACATCTCTCATCACCTCAAACAGCTTCACTAGGAGCTCTAGAATTAAATGGTGATTTTGACTGAAGAATAAGAAAATTTAAAAAAATGATAGAAATGTGCAAGGAGTCAAAGGAATGTCTAGAAATACCTTCAAATTAAATTTATCTTGACTGAAGGGAAATAGAATCTACAAGGAGAGAGACAGAGAGACAGAGACAGACTACATGGATGTAAAGTAGACAGAGGGCTGTAGATGCCATATATTCACAGAACCATAGGTAAAAAGTTAGTAGAGACCCCAGCAACTCTGTAGTCCTACTCCTTTATTTTAAAGATGGTAACTGTATTTATCACCCAATTGGTAAGCCATACTTAATGGACACACAAACACAATCATTGCCCCTTGCCCCAAAGAATGTGGGTCTTCAATTTGTTGTCATTGTGAAAATATGGATATATATATACATACAAATATATAAATATACACATTTACATACATACATACATACATACATACATACAATCTGTTAGTTAAATTCCATCACAAAAAAGGAGGTACTCCTACCTTCAAACCTGTGTAATGACTGGCTCATATAACTAAGTTGAATAATTATGAGTATTTCTATAACACTTTGGTTCTCAGAACATTTTGAGTTTATTATCTCATTTAATCCTCACCATAATTCTGTCAATCAAGTGCTATTATTTTCCTCATTTTATGTAAAGAAACTGAGGCAAAGATTTGATGACATGTCCAGGATCATCAAGGAACTGAGTGTCTGGGGTAGGATTCAAACACAAATATTCTTGGTCCAAAATGTGTCCATCTATCTCTGACACCTATCTACCTTATGAAAGGAACATTAAATCCATTTTACCATACTTTCACAATCCATTTTTTTCAGATTGGAGAAAATCACATAAAACAATGACAGGTTAATAGTGAAATTCTGTTTCTACTTCAAATTTGTAAGATTCTGAGTGAAATGTGGATCAGATGATCTCAAACTGATTTAATAGAGGAAATAGAAGAAATGGGAAAAAGAAAACTTTTTGTTCATGTTTAACTACTTATCACATTTATTTTCTAATAACAGGCATTAATATCCATCATGTTTATTTTCTTAATCTATTGCATTTTTTCTAATTTAGTATTTAGCAATCACAATGTCTGTGCCATATGCAAGTATTATCACTGAACATATTCCCTCTAAATTAGTCTTTGACAATGAAGCTCCCTTTAATCTCCCCACATATGGTCATTCTCATTGTACATTTGAAAATTTAATTATTCTATATCACATAACACAATTTGGGAATTCCCATTCTGATAATATCACCCAACAAACCATCAATAAAACTGTATATTTAGTGTAACAAATTTGGTTTATGCAAACCCAAGGGGAAAGAAGCTTCGGTTTATATTTTTTTTCACTCTTACTCTTTAACTATTTTAATACTATCTTGACTTTTTTGGAAGATTTATTTGTCCCTGATGAACTCTTTCATGAACAGTGATTGGTACAAAAAGTAAATGGGGGAAAGACTTATAGGAACCTGGAATATAAACATATTGTTATAACCTTATAAATCTGCAAGGGGATCCTTTGCCAATGTGCATCTCATTTTTTAGCCTCTCTATCCCTCTTGCCTAAAATACTTGGCCAAAAATTCTAGCTGTTCTGTAAGTCATTCTTAACACAAATATTGTTCTTTGGTTGGCATTCAAAGTTAATCACATTCTCTCCCTTTCCATTAGAGTAATTGTTTGTCTCTCTCTCCCTCCTGTGGCTGATTATTATGTCTACAATCTATCTACATAAGTGTTATGGGTTGTAAATATATATCTTCTCCCAGGGTGGCTATTATATGTTTAATCTGTTACCTTTTTCCATTAAGCTAATGAATGGATGACACGTGATTAGAACAGTCTGGCATCTTTAAATGATGTCTTAAAAATTAAGAAAAAAATGGAAATGGTCCTTAGTCAAACCTGAAGAAAAACATCTGTTTTACATTTGACATATGGGAAGATGTGCCTCTTGCTTACTATTAAGAAGAGAAGACACAATAATTGGATGACTAAATTCCACTGTACTTTAAGTAAATGTGAACCTATTACTTCCAAAAGTTAGACTTCTTGGACATTTTGGTTCCTTATTTCTCCCCAGAGAAGAACTATGTGACTCATCAGCCTTGGTTGAACTTTGTTCTTACCTTTTGTTTGTATGATATACCAATATGTGGGGGAGGGAGGGGGATGAATAAATTCAAAGTAATTCATGATTGGTTGAGTGGTTGACATTTATTTGAAGAACTTTGGAAATGGAGGTTTGATCCTATTTACCAGATGATCCAATTAACAAGAGAAGAAAATAGTCCTAGAACTTCTCAGGAGAGTTCCTTTAACATCAACATTATAACTTCAGAGTTTAGTTGTATTTAGGGTTGCATCAGAGATATCTTTACTATTATAGATCCACTTATAACTATGTATAAATAAATATACATTATATACATATATTAGCAATAAAATGATGGATAGATAGGTGGAAAATAGAGAGCTAGATGATGATAGATAAATAGGGGGTGTGATATATGTTTGACAGTTTATCAGAATTTTATTTCTAATGTTTTGAGAACATTTCCACTTTTTCCTATCACTCAAATCATAAGTTGACAAAAATTGCCCTCTATAATTTAAAAAAAAAAACAATGCTCTCCAAAAAAATCCTTATTGCTTACTTATTTCTTATTATGCTTATCCTAGATATGCATGAACAAAAAATTGGAATTTGATATGACTAGACCTTCACCCTCATAGTCAGTCACTCATAAAGTTATTTTCATTTTTTTTCTCAAAAAATATCTGGGATTCCTTGTTATGTCCCATTGTAACATTTATGAATTTAGAACAGGCTCTTGTCTCACCACACCTGCATCTCTGCAATAACTGCCTAATTAATCACTTGTCTTCTAGTCTCTCCTCTATTAAATAATTTTGCATACTGCCTCAAAATTCCTTTTTTCACCTGATTCTAATCATATCATTTACCTTTTGAATAAACTATAATGACTTTTCACAATAAGATCAAATTTAACTTCTTCCCCTTGACTTTCAAATGCCTGTGCAAATCAACCTCATTTTATTATTTTTGTAATGTTGTGTGGAAGGACAGTGTGGCAGAAATGTACCATTCATCCTGAACTCTTTTATTTCCCAGAAATAAGAAACTATGTCTTCAGTTTCTCCCAGTCTCTGCCTGTCTTTAAGTGTTGTTTTTTCACAATCTACCCTGGGAGAAAAGGAATTCCTTATTCAGGGCTTTAACATCATTACAACTGTCTTTGCAGCCAATCCTTGCAAGAATTATCAATCACTTCAGTATTTGTGAAGGATAACTTATAAGAAATGAGGCACTTATGTCTCCACTTCACCTGGTCCCATAAAAGACAGTATTTTCCTATGATAGAAAGCTGGTACATTTATTGTAAAAGCATAAGACAGATTTTTCTCTACCACATCAGAGGAAGTTAATGTATGTGAATTGTCATGGAATTTATTCATTCAACTTATTAAAAATCATAAGTAATCTGTGATAATTGTTATATTTAAAAAGGATAGCAAGTTTTAAATAGTAGATTTGCAGTTTCATGGAATATATACACACATATACACAATATAATATGATGTAAGGTAACATAACATAACATATTATAGTATAGTATAGTATAATATATTATATCATCTCATCTCATATTGTATATCATACCATATCACATCATATATCATATCATATTTCTGTTATGTCATGTTATGCTATATTGTATTGCATTACATTACATTAATTTGTATGTAATCTGTTACATTACATTACATTATTTTTATGTAATATGTGTGGATTCCTTTTTGTTGATCAGTAGGAATACAGAGAGTATAAAAGTTGAGCTCCATTGCTTCAATTACTTAATAAAACACACTCTCTACTTCAGTTACACTCATCTTCTTCTACTTCCCTCAACCTCACCTCTTCTCTAGACTAAATATCTCCAGTTTCTTTACTCAACATAATGTAATGCATCTGCAACTTTCCAATGACTTTTACAACATAAAGAATTTCAAGGCAATATCAAAGAGAGGAATTAAATAGATAATAATACAGTATGATCATCTCTCATCTTTTTTTTGCCTTTTTTTGTAGGGCAGTTGGGGTTAAGTGACTTGCTCAAGGTCACACAGCTAGTTTTTGTGTTAAGTGTCTGAGGCCGGATTTGAACTCACGTCCTCCTGACTCCAGGGCCAATGCTCTATTCACTGAACCACCTCACCACCCCATCTCTTTCTTCTTAAACTGATGAACTCTTTTCTTCCCAAGACTCCTATATTCTTCAATTTTGAAGATGATTTTTGAACATAAAAATAGAATCAGCATTTATCTCTGCTTAATTTTATTGCATTTTTTCCTATACTTTGTGTCCTATAAACTTCTTTTGGGATTCAATTCTACAATCTGCTTATAGTTATACCTCTAAAGATATGTGTCATCTAAAAATTTGAAATTCATATCAACTGCACCTTCCTCCCAGTTATTGATTGTATTGATCAAAATACTAAACATCATAAGACTAAGGGGAGAAATGATGACTAAAGCCCTCTTTTAGGCTGGTACTTATCCAATAATTTATACATCTTGGATCTAGTATTCAATATTTATAAACTAATCTAGGTGTCCTAATACCTGGCCAGCATATATCTCTATTCCATCTTTAAGGATATCTTGAAATATTTCCCCAATATCTTGTTGAAGTTCAGATGTGCTCTGTCTTGACTATTCATCTATCACTCACACTGGTAACCCAATAGAGAACAAAATGGGATTAGTCTCCCATTACATATTTTGGATGCATCTATACTATTTCTTTGTGACCAAAGCTTCTCTCCCCAATAATAATACGCCATTTTAAAATATGATGTTCTGGAAATTTTCTAGGACTCAAATCTCAAACACCTATCAAGAGAATGAAGACTAGAATAATTTGACTTTCCTCTCTTCTCACCTTGGTTAGCATATCAAAATTACTTTTCATATCTAAGATCTATCCCAACCCCTACTACTTCCAGACAACTTTCTCCCTATATGCTAGGATCTCCCTTTACAGGATTATATAGTTTTTAATTTCTTATCACTTATTATCTATTAGCTAATTTTTGGCACTCAATAAAACTTTATCTTTCAATCTCCTCTAATAATTTAATGTGTGATAGATTTGTATCCATAGATGGATCACATAATATGTGGCAGGTGTGCTACTATATCCAAATATAGGTGTAAAAATAATTGTGTGTATGTGTATGGATGAACATATATTTACATAATCACATGCATATTATACAGATATTAATATAAATTTCATGAACGTGGGTATGCATGTAGATATTCCTATAAATAAATATTTTTCTCAGTACCCAGTACCACAGAACTGATTAAATAAGTGTTTTTTTTCCTAAATGAATTAATAAAATAAATTGCTTCTTTTTTGATTACTAATATAGTAAATAAAAGTAGAGTGACTTCCAGGATAGTATCTTGAGATCACAAATTAACCAAGGTTGTTTGGTCTTTCCAATTTAAATAGTTCCACTTAAAAGTTAAAGGTTGTTTTTTTTTTCTCCCAATGGAACTTCCAGATAACACCCCTGCCCTGATCTCACAGTAGTCTGAGTAGAAGGAGGATAGTGATATATAGTGAAAGAAAGAAAAAAACAAAAATAAAAATAGGAACCAGTCAACCTAATTTATCCAATGATTTGATATGCTTGTTGAATATGCAAATTCTAAGAAATCAATAAAGTTCACTGCAAGGTGGAGCTACCTCCTAAAATTCAGCACATATGAATATTTCTTGTTTACCATCAATGGATTAGAGAATATACCCCCAATACTAAACCATCATTCAACAAGTTCTGGCAGATTGATTTGGATAGGTATCCATATAAAATCTCCCAATAGGAGAGCAGCTATAGGAAGCCTTGATTCTAAAATTGAATAATATCTTTAAAAGATTTTCAATATGAAGAATGTTTGCATGTGGTATATGAATGTCTCTGGTTTTCATCATATTGACTCATATAGATTAATTCCAAGTATCATTGATTCATATAGTAAAGTTGGAATTCAATAACTGTTTCCAACAAGAACTCTATTTTTGAGAAATTAAAAAAATATTTATTGTGGGCCTATTATCTTCTTTTTAAAATATTAATTAATTACTTTATTTATTTATAATTTTCAACATTCAGTTCCATAAGCCTTTGAGCTCTTTATTTTTTCCCTCATTCCCAAGATGCATGCAATTTGATGAATGCTATACACACATATTCATATTTAACATATTTTCATGTTAGTCATATTGTAAAGAAAAATTAGAACCAATGGGAGAAACCAGAAGAAAGAAGAGAGAGAGAGAGAGAGAGAGAGAGAGAGAGAGAGAGAGAGAGAGAGAGAGATAACAAATACTATACTGTGATCTGCATTCAGACTCCATAGTTCTTTGTCTGGATGTGGATAGCATTTTCCATAATGAGTCTATTGGAGTTGTCTTAAATACATTGCTCAGAAGAGTTAAGTCTATCAAAGTTAGTTATCACACAACGTTGATGTTATATGTACAATATTCTTCTGGTTCTGCTCACTTCACTCAGCATCAGGTCATGTAAGACTCTCCAGGTTTTCTGAAAGTCTTCCTGCTCATCATTTCTTATGAAACAATAGTATCCCATTACATTCATATACCACAACTTGTTCAGAAATTCCTGAATTGATGGGCATTCCCTGAATTTCCAGTTCTTTCCCACCACAAAAAGAGCTGCTATGGTTTCTTTAGAATAGAGACCTAGCAGACATATTGCTGAGTCAGAGGGTATGCAAATTTTCATAGCCCTTTAGGGTAGTTTTAAATTGTTCTCCAGAGTGGTTGGTTCAGTCCACAACTCAACCAAAAAAGTATTAGTGTTCCAATTTCCCCTTATCTTCTCCAACATTTATCATTTTCCTGTTTTGTCATGTTAGCCAAGCTGATAGATGTGATGTGGTACCTCAGAGTCAAAGAAGCACTTATTAAGCACCTACTATTTTCAAATTTCTATGCTTGGCATCGGGGACAGAATGATAAAAGTAACTATTATCTCTGTCCTTAAGGAGCTTCCATTCCATTCTGCTGGGGTAGATCAGGGTTCTACTTATGAATGTAAGATATTATCTTACATAAAGTAAACTGAGTTTCAAAGCAATAAAGGACATGCCCAAGATTACATAGGTAGTTATAACACAAATACAGTTTTCTAGATTTCTAGGTGATTGTTCTCTCTATTCCATTTCGTTCCATCTAGCACAATGTTAAGTGGTATAAAAATGGGACTTGACTTACATCACTTTTATATTTTTTGTTCTTACTGAATTAACTAATGAATAATTAGACCAGAAACACAGAATGACAAATAATTTAAGCATTATTTGATCCCCAACATCATTAGTGATTCAACACAGCACATTTATTTTCCTTAATTAAAATATCAATCTTGAAGTTAGGAAGGGCTCAGCACATAATCACCAGCTGCTGATTAATTTGTTTTGTTGGATGGTATTTTGGTTTATCCTTTATTGCCTTCAGGTCACTAGTTCAGGCCAAATTGTGATGAGAAGTTTTTTGGGGGAAATGGGAATCCACTGACTTAGATGAAAAAGTTGGTCATTTAAATCTTGTTCCAGAATGTTAGGTATCAACAGTTCCATAGAGGTGATTACCATCAACCTAAAATTGATAGTTCAATACAGCATAGAATTGTGCATTTCTTTTTAATCCCCAAAACTATCTTTCTAAAGCAGGTGAGAGTAGATTTTCTGTGGATTGGAACAAACATGGCTTTTCACTTCCATGATTAGTTCTGTACAAAATTTTGAAATTGTAAGGTTTATTGCTTGGCCTTCATTATGCTTGATAATCTCATGCTTTCCCTTTCATTGTAAGCTGAACTGGGTGAGTGAAAATCTATACTTTAGATTCACATTAAGACTATTCACTAAGTGCTTACAATATTTCAAGAGAAAGTATGGCAAAATCTGACTTCAAAACATTGGGTTCAAGTACCATCTTTGATATCTATTTTATCATGAACAAGCTACTTAACCTCCAACTGCTATAGAAATCTCTCTAAGACTCTTATGTTGCAGAGAAAGTTATATCCTATGTTTAGATAGATAGATAGATAGATAGATAATTTTATCTAGTTCTCTATAGAAATGAAGTCATAGCTTGAGTAGCTATCACAATCCTTGTTCTTAATATAAGCATAAATTGTAAGGTGGAGGTGATTTAAAGTTGAAGTTCAACCTGATTATTTAACTGTGGAAGAGGGGAGGCTTCATTCCTAGGTCCAAGGAGGTGATTAATAAATACATGTCCCCTTTCCTTTACATTATTTGCTTTACACAACAGAAAAATGAGGATCATTTTAAAAGTATAATAATGATTATATTCACATTAGTGTCCCAGTTTTCACAGATTCCTTCAAATACATGTCATTTTCCTTTTCTGTCATATTAGCGAATCTGATAGGTGTGAGGTAGTATCTCAGAGTTGTTTTGCTTGGCATTTCTCTAATCAGTAGTTATGTAGAGCATTTTTTTCATGTAAAAAGTGTTGATTTCTTCATCTGAAAGCTTCCTGTTCATATCCTTTGATCATTTCTTATTTGGGGAATGATTTGTATTTTTATAGATTCGACTCATTTCTATATATATTTGAAAAAATGGGGCCTCTATCAGAGAAACTTGCTATAATCCTCCCCTCCCTTTTCTTCTAATTTTATCTGTATTGATTTTGTTTGTGCAAAAAGCTTTTTTAATTCAATGTAATCAACATTATCTATTTTGCATCCTATGTTGTACTTTATTTATTATTTTGTCATAAAAACTTCCTTTCTCCATAGATCCAACAAGTAAATTATTCCCTGCTCCCCTAATTTTTCTAAATCCATACACCAGGCTGTCACAGATCTTTCCTGCAAACTACTAAAGTATCCTGGGATGGAAAAAAGTATCACCCTGAACTTTTTTGACTTTGTTGCTCCATAACTCAGAGTCATTATGTAATAAATATTTGGACAGAAAAGTTGGGTGAGTTCAGCTGAGTTTCTACCTCTATTCCATCAGCTTTGTTACCCCTCAATGACAAATAATTGTGAAGGGATTTGTGTCTAACAGATGATAATACATATAGCAGGTTTACACATTTTGAACCTTTTCCATGAGATAAGCTTGATATCATTCAAAGCATTTCACAGCTTTTTAAGGTAATACAAACCTAGCCTATTCTGGGCTACTCTCATTAAGTATTGTCAGTGATCACTCCAAAACTCCTTGCAATTATGGACTATTGCATTTATTGCTTTTGAATCCTCACTGAGCCTCACTGCCTCACACAATGCTTGTCACATAGTGGGAACTGTACAAATGCTTGTTGGTTAATTGATTTATGTACCAATGGTCTTATTAAATGGACTAACCATCAAATTATACAAAATCATATAGACAATAGAAATTCTTCACCCACTTAATTTTCCTTGGGTAGGTAGTGAAGACAAATTAATTTGATTAATTATAGATCTTGTTTAAAATCTTTTAATGTTCTGGGATTTATTGAAAACAACAAAACATTTTTTGCAAGCAAGAAATTCTAAAGGGCCCAATCATAATTATGTTCCTAATACATAGCTCAAAGCACATTTATTGAATTTAATAGATGATATAAGCATGGAAAGAATTGCTTCCACACATCACAAGGTTAAAACTGAATGCTTGTAATATGGGGTGTCATTGATGGAACATAGAGATGTAATTATATTAACCAAACTTTTTTTTTAATACCTATTTAGTATCAGACACTTCTAAAACACTGGTGATTAAAAACAAAACAAAGAAAACTAAATAGTCCCTGATCTCAAAGGCCTCAAGGCACTTACATTTTATTTCATAGGAACAAGCAGCATGCTAATAGATAAAGTAAATGATGAATATACATACATACATATATGCATACATACACACATCTATGTATATATATGTGTGTGTATATATACACACATCTAAATATGTATGTGTGTATATACATATACACACATACATACATACATGAGCAAAGGAATACATTTGAGTGGGGCAATAAGGGAATAAAATAAAAAATTAAAAAAAAAGCCTCTTATAGAAGGTGGTTCTTGACCTGAACTTTGAAGAGAAAAGGGGGTCATAGCAGAAACATTACACAATGGAGAATAGAGGTTTTTGTTGTTGTTTTTGTATACCTTTACCACATACATTGTACTTCATACCAAGGAGACTCAATTATCTGAGTTCTGGATTCTTCTGATAAAGTCTTCTGATATTTCATCATGTAAGTAAAAAAAAAAGGAAAAAAAACAAGGGCTATGCTTTCTCTCTGTCTCTCAGTCTCTGTCTCTGTCTCTCTGTGTGTCTCTCTCTCTTTCTCTGTCTCTGTCTCTCTCTGTCTCTCTACTTCATACCAAGGAGACTCAATTACCTGAGTTCTGAATTCTTCTGATAAAGTCTTCTGATATCTCATCATGTAAGTAAAAAAAAAAGAAAAAAAAACAAGGGCTATGCTTTCTCTCTGTCTCTCAGTCTCTGTCTCTGTCTCTCTGTGTATCTCTGTCTCTGTCTCTCTCTGACAACATTTATATAAAGCTTAAAGGATTATAAACATTTCCCAGACATATTTGATCACAATTTTTTCTGAGGCCATCCAAGTGGACACCTTACAAGTATGTAGTTGGTAGTAGATTAACTTCTGATGATCAGTTCAGCTTCATTAAGAGAGGATTAGCTTTGGAAAGTTGACCACTAGGTGATAATTAATTTGTTTACTTTTAGGCATAGCAATATATAAAACTATCAACTCATCAGTTAATCAACAAACATTTATTAATACTACTATGTATCAGAAAATGTCCTAAGCTTAGGAAAAACAAATGAACACTTTAGGTGATTCTTGTCCTCAAAATATTTGTATTCTATTAAAGAATTACAATATGTATCAGAGAATGGTGTCTATGGAAGTGGGGTTAATTAAAAAAGTCACAAGGTTTGTGAGTAAAGTAATAGAAAAATAGTTTACATGTTTTATGTAATGGCAATTTTAATATTTATTTGGTGTTTCTTTTTTGAGGAAGAGATAAAAAGTTAAGTGACTGAAGGAGGTTGGAAAATTGCATAAAGTCAAAATATATGGCAAAATGCCAATGCTTATGTTGACCAAGCCATAGTCTTTAGGTAAATATCTAGAAGAGATAAAGGATTGTCTAAGTGTTCAATATTGCTTGAATTAAGACTATGACATTGTGGGGTTATAATCTCTGTTAGAAGGAGCATGAGAACAAGGGGATTGAAGTATTGAAATGATTCATTTCATATTTCCTGTCTTTTCTCACTGTGCTAAGGGCACCAAATGTGCTTGAGAAAAACACTCCAGATGACCACAAGAGTCAGAAGATTACTTCTACATCATCCTTTTTCTCCACCAATATTCCATTGTGCTTGTTTGAGAATAAAGATAAAATGAAGAATCTTCTGTTGATAAGGGGATTTGATCTCTGTCTTAGATGGGTGGTAAATTAATTTCCTCTGTTCTTGATTTCCTTTAACTGTAGCCACATTTATTAAAAAAAAAAGATTTTTAAAGCAACTTAAAAGGATCTCTTTCTTTGCAGATCTTGAGAACATTTGAAAAAGTGATCTTAACTGTGTTGGTTTTCAAATCTTAATGGCTTGCACCTGAAACCTCGGATGACTCAAGCTGTCATTTTGTCAATGGATGTATTCTTAAAGTTAATTCCCTTGTGGACAGCTCCAGAATATATGTAATAACTATTTACCCATCCAGCCATTTCTCCAGCAATAACATTTTAAGGGTTATCAGTGCTTTTTCGTTGTTTTTTTTCCTTCCTTCCCTCCATCTCTCCTCCCTCCCTCCTTCCTTCCTTCTTTCCTTCCTTCCTTCTGCCTTCCTTCCTTCTACTCCTCCCTTCCTCCTTTCCTCCTCATTTCTTCTTCTTCTTCTTCTTCTTCTTCTTCTTCTTCTTCTTCTTCTTCTTCTTCTTCTTCTTCTTCTTCTTCTTCTCATCCTCCTCCTTCTCTCTCTCTCCTCTCTTACCCCTCTCTTCCTCCATCATAGATTTTTTTCTTTCCTTTCTTCCTTTCCCCTAGTTATTATTTTCAATTGTCATTTTCTCTAATTGTAATGGGTAGTAATATATCTGTCCAAGATATAACTATTGTCTGCTTTCTAGTCCCCTATTAATTTCAGATTCTAGTTCCAACTTAGTACTCCACACCATGCCCCAAGGCATTCAATATGTTGACAGTTATGAGACCCTGCTATTTGTTATCTGCCCATTGTTTTCTTTCTGTGCTTTTATATAAAGCTTTTTCTATGCATTGGAGATAAAGGTCAATGATGAGAGATACAATTTATGGTTCAGAACATGAAATGAGGTTTTTAGACAATGAGATGTGCCAACAGGTAGCAACTGGATGGCACAGAGGGAAAGATTTAAGGTTTTCAATGAAAAGAAGAAAAGGTACAGAAAAAATTCAATCATTTCTACTAGTTTTGTAGCACTGAAGAGACAGGGTTTTGGGGATAATTAGGTGCAGGAAAGAGTACATTATGTATAAATAGTGAGGTAACATGATATAAAGAATAATGAATTTGGTAAAAACCCACTTGTGCTAATCACTAACATCGTGTTTATACAAAGCCAATTCATTTCCCAACAAGCCCTTAGGTAAATGGTTTGCAAGTTTTTGTTTTGTTTCTCTCACTGTAATATATATATATATATATATATATTTCCCCCTTGGGTCTTTTTTATGTCAAGATATATGATGATGAAACTTATCAATTATGTGACTTGTGAAAACCATTTAAATTCTAGGAACCTCCATTTCCTCTATGTGAAACTGGTGATAGTAATATCTGCCCTACTTTCCTACTAATGGGAAAGTATTATGTAAGCCTCAGGGCAATATTGAATTATGATTTATTACTATTAATGAGAATTGTAATTAAAAAATTTCTCCACAAGCTTCCTGATCAGGTGCTCCTTGTATCATACAGATAGTCATGAATTCTTAAAATCTGTACCCTAGAGTACAGGCTCTGCCAGGGCAAACCAGGCTGTAAATGCTGGGAGGAGGAGTTCTTGGAAAGGCTCTCATTCAAAGACAACTTCTGCTCAGAGAGGCTCATTAACATTTTCTCTACAGTATATGGATTTTTAATTATCCAAAATTGTTCAAAACACATTTATTAAAACATAAGAAAATAATTATCTTCTTTGTTGGAGTGTGTACCTGCAGTAATTGAGTCATAGACACCTGACACTTTGAAGCAATAAATGTATGATTAGAGTAATTTGTTGTATTTTATATCACACATTATTTTACATTTTGCAGTAGCATACATAATTTTATATGCTATTTTACATCATGACAAAATATCATGCCGGATATTATTATATATTGTTTTGTTATATTTGTCATTTATATCATAGGTTACATCTCATAGTTTGGGCACTATACATCTTCTGACGTGTTCCATTTTGAATTATCAATAACTTTTTTCTGTCTTTTTTGGAGGGGAGAAAGCAGGGCAAGTGGGGTTAAATGACTTGCCCAAGGTCACACAGGTAGTAAGTGTTAAGTGTCTGAGGCCAAATTTGAACACAGGTACTAATGACTCCAGAGCCAGTGCTCTATTCACTGTGCCACCTAGCTGCTCCAAGGCAATCACATTTGAGTGTCCCTGGATACATTGCAGAAGGTCCATATAGTATGTTGATGTCCAGTAACATATGGAGAAGTTAATTGACTAACTCTGTGAAATATGTCTTCCATTTGGACATAGGAGAGAACATCCTTAAGGCAATAGACAAAAAAAGTTTTGATGATCATCCATGCTTCTCAATTACTTGCTCTTAATATCCTCAGTATGACTTAATTTAATTGCATTCAATTCCATAAGCATTTATGAAACATCATTTCGCTTTAAGGTATTGGGATAATTGTATAAAATGCAAAAACAAAACAGAAAAGAACAGAAGCAAAAAAGGAGAGAACTATTCCTCAAGAGCTTAAAAATGTTTATATTATAACAGGAACATATTGTGAAAACACAAGCGAATTCATGAATGATTGCATGAATGGATGTATGGGAGGAAATATTTCTAAGCCCTTAAAACTACCAAATGTGTGCTGAGTGTTGGGGTTTCAAATGAAAACAACAACAATTGTCTTTTCTCCCAAAGAACTTATATTCTCATTGAGAAAAGCAAAATAATAATAATAATAATAAAGTTCAGTTGCCAGGCTAATGGGAAGGTCTGGAATCTCTAAGGTGGCAATAGATATGACATTCCAGGTTCATTAAATGCATAATAACCTGAGGCAAGAGAGAAGAGTAACAAGTGAGGAAGCCATCCATTAGAAGAATTGACACCTGAGTTAAGCCTTGATGGATACTAAAAATTCTTAAAGAGACTAGGAGGAAACAAAAGGCAAGTGTGTGGATAAACTTTGTGAGATTACAGAGATTCAAGATATAATGCTTAGCTGTAGGCATAGCTACTAGGACAATTGATCTGTAATCAAGGATAAATAGGAAGAAAGATATGTGTCAATTAATCCATCATGAATCTGATATGTTCTTATGCACAAGACATTCCCTATTTGAGGAGACTTTTGAAGATTTGGTTCTCTTATTTAGGATCATTGGAGAAATAGCATTTCCAATGTGCTCTGCCCCACACAAATTTCAAACAATGTGAAAAGGGACTCCGAACAACTTCTGGAGCCACAGCACCCGCAGAATGACACAGAGAAGCTACCCTCCTGCTGAGGACAGCCAAGCAGCCCTGCAGGGAGTGGCCAGCACAGCGCTCTGAGAACAGGCAGCACAGTGCCCTGGGAATGGACAGCGCAGTTCGCAGAGCCGAGCCCAGGTCCAAGGTTTTAGCCCCAGGGTGGCCGAGCCTTCAGCCAGCTAGAGGAACCCCAGAACACCAGCAATTGTGGTGATTCCAGAATTATCAGCACAGATATGCCTATGACAAAGTGAGAGGTTAGTGCCCTATGGACTTTGGGACCAGTATTTGGGGAACACGTGGCTTCCTCCCCTGGAGGTGAAAAGCTGCTGAAGAAACAGCGGCACAGAAGCCATTTTGCAGGGTCAGCAGTGGCTCTAGTTCCTGGTTTGGGAACTGTAGGGAGATCCAGCAATCAGTCTGGGGGTTAATCGCTCTTGCTTTACACTGCCTGGATCTGGATTGTGGTCTGGGGCTGGGGCGGGGGGCGGGGGGAGTCTGGGGTGGGTATCTAATTTGCCAGAGTGGGTGGAGGCTTTACAGAGGCCACCCAACTGGTGGAAGTTGTGAAGACCCCACGTTTGGGCAGAAGCTCCCCTGTCTGGTGGCAGAGTCCTACTGTGGCAACAAGCCCCAAAATCAAGTAATTAAGTGGCAATGTGCCTAGGCAAACGAAACAAAATAAACAGAAAAGTTCAACATTGGATTCCTATTTTAGGGGCAAAGAGGCTCAAAGCATGGAGGAGGACTGTGAGGTCAGGACTCCTGCAGCAAAAGCCCCAGATGAAAATACAAGCTGGCTACAGGCCATAGAGGACCATAAGAAGCAGATAAGAGAAGTGGGGGAAAATTTGGGAAGAGAAATGAAAAAGATGCAAGAAAGGTATGAAATGAGAGTCAACAGCCTAACTGAGGAAAATAATACCTTAAAAAATAGACTAACTCAAATGGCAAAAGAGGCTCAGAAAGGCAATGAGGAGAAGAATGCCTTAAAAAGTAGAATTTGCCAGATGGAAAAAGAATCTCAAAAGCTCACTGAGGAGATTCATTCCTTCAGAGTTAGACTGGAGCAAATGGAAGCTAGTGACTTTATGAGAAATCAAGATACTATTAAACAGATCCAAACAAATGAAAGAATAGAAGGCAATGTGAAATATCTCATGGGAAAAACCATTGACCTGGAAAATAGGTCCAGGAGAGATAATTTAAAAATTTTTGGACTACCTGAAAGCCATGATCAAAGAAAGAACCTAGAAATCATCCTTAAAGAAATTCTCAAGAAAAATATTTAGGATTATTGTTTTTGCTACCACAAAACAAATAATGATGGCAGAATTTTTTTTTCCTCTATCCAAGTCATTCATAATCTTGGATATTTGAAATCTCTCTCTCTCTCTCTCTCTCTCTCTCTCTCTCTCTCTCTCTCTCTCTCTCATCTCTTTCTATTATTATGGGAAAATATAATCTATGGATATAACTCTATTTGGATAGACCAAAATAGATTTTTTTTTGCACATATTGGTGGAATAATAGTTGATAAATAACACTATTTCAATATAATTGTTTTTTACAATCCTATGTGTTTATTTTTTTTTTACTTAAATCACCATTTTCTCCAAGGCTACAACTCTCCCCATTTTCATTTGACACAATTCCTTAAATGTAAGTGATAATAATGAGACAAAAGAAGATAGAGGCATGAAGAAGGGGGAAAAAGGAGACTAACCTACCTCGACAACATGATAGTTTATTTGAAAAACACTAGGATTCAGCAAAGGTAGTAATTAAGACAATTAATAGCATTAGAAAAATTTCAAAATATACAATTAGCTCACTAAAATCAATAACATTTCTAAGTAATAACAAAATCTGAAAGGCAATAATAAAAAAATCTCATTGAAAATAAGAACAAAATACATGAAATATTTGTGGAACAATATACCAAAACACACCAAAAAAGAATGCTTATATTGATAGAACTGTAAATTGTTTCTTAAAGAAATAATGTCTACCTTAAGTAGTTGGAATAATAATCTGTGCTCAAGGCTGAGTCATGACAATGAAAAAAAAAACTTATTTTAAATGTATATTTTATCCCTTATTGGTTTATTTCCTTTCTAATTTTATCATTGGCTTTGTTTGGGTTAAAATTTTTAATTATATGTAATTGGCATAGTCCATTTTTTCTTCTCTCAACAAGAGTTTGGTAACAAACTATAATCCCAAGGTTTTGGTTCTGAAAATGTCTGAAAGTTTTTTTTTTTCCATGTTCCTCAGATTTATTTCTGAAATCATCATTTATATCTAAATCTCTTTGGAGCTTTTCTTTGTATATGATAAGATTTGTAGTTCTATGTTGTTTTGTTTTTTTCTGGCAGACTGCTTTTCAATTTTTCACGGTTTTTTCAAAAAGTGAGTTCCTTGGTCAGAGCCAAGATGTTGGAGTAGAAGCAAAAACTTGGAGTGAGTTCCCACTTCAATCATTTGAAATACATGTAAACAAAATGACTCTAAACAAACTTTAGAGCTAGAGAATCCATAAAGTGACAGAGAAAAAGAAATCTCTCACTGAAGGCAGACTAGAAGGCCAACAGGAAGGGTCTATCACACTGAGCTGGGTCCAATCTCAGTCCCACATTAACCACTTGTTTCAGTCCTCAGCAGCAGCCAGACAGACTTCATGAGAGTGAATCACCAGCAGCTATGGTGGTTTCCAGACATCTCAAACAATAAACTCCAAAGATAAAGTGAAAGGACAGTGCAAAACTCTGTTGGAACAGAGGGGGAATGAAGAGCCATGATGAAAAAAAAGAAACTAGACACCATCATTCAAGAAATTATCGAGCAAAATTGCCCTGATATTCTAGAACCAGAAGGCAAAATAGAAATTGAAAGAATTTTCTGATTGCCTCTTGAAAAAGATCCCAAAAGGAAAACTCCTAGGAATATTAGAGCCAAATTCCAGAGTTCCCAGGTCAAGGAGGAAATACTGCAAACTGTCAGGAAGAAACAACTTGAGTATTGTGGAAACACAGTCAGGTTAACACAAGACCTAGCAGCTTCTACATTTGGGATCAAAGGGCTTGGAATATGATATTCTGGAGGTCAAAGGAGTTAGGACTAAAACCAAGAATAGACTACCCAGCAAAGCTGAGTATAATGCTTCATGGGGAAACATGGTCATTCAATGAAATAGAGGATTTTCAAGCATTCTTGATGGAAAAAAAAAAACAGAAGTGAACAGAAAATTTAACTTTCAAATACAAGAAGCAAAAGAAGCATGAGAAGATAAACAGAAAAAAGAAATCATAAGGAACTTATTAAAGTTGAATTAATTACATTCCTACATGGAAATAAAATAATTGTAACTCATAAGAATTTTCTCAATATGAGGATAGTTGAAGGGGATATATATATATATATATATATATATATATATATATATATATATACACATACACACATGTATATATGTTTCTGTATATATAGAAGGGTGTATGGGTATATAAATATTGATGTGAGTGTGGACATATATATGTTCATGTATACATAAAGTGAGGGCACAGGATGAGTTGAATATGATGATACCTAAAAAATAAAATTTGAGAGAGGAATTTATTGAGAGAAGGAGAAAGGGAGAGATAGATTAGGGTAAATTATCTCATATAGGGGTGGCTAGGTGGCGCAGTGAGTAAGAGCGCTGGCCTCGGAGTTGGGATGACCTGAGATCAAATCTGGCCTCAGAAAATGAGCACCCACACATAAATAATGACTAGCCGTGTAACCTTGAGCAAGTTACTTAACCCCAATTGTTTTAAAAAAAATATCTCATATAAAGAGGCAAAAGAAGACCATTACAATGGAGGGGAAGAGCAGGAAGGTGAAAGGGAATGGGGCAACCTGATTCTCGATGAATTTGGCTTAAGGAGGGAATAAAATGCACACTCCATTGGGTATCTTACCCTATAGGAAAATAGGGGGGAAAGGGATAAGAGGCAGATTGGGGGAGAGGGTAATTAAAAGCAAATAGTTTTTTAAATTGATAGGGTCAAAGGAGAAAATAGAGTAAGTGGGGGTGGGATAGGATGGAGAGAAATGTAGTTAGTCTTATAACTACTATGAAAATGCTTTAGGTAACTATATATGTACAACTTATATTGAATTGCTTATCTTCCCAGTGGGGTTGGGAAAGGAGGGAAGAAGGAAAAACATCTGGAACTCAAAGTTTTAAAGCCAATGTTTAAAAATTTGTTTTTTACATGCACTTGGAAATTAGGATATACAGGGTTAAGGAGGTGATGGAGGAGGATATAGGAGAGAACAGATTGGGGAAGGGGTATTCAGTAGGCTTGTTATTTTGGGGTGGGTGTAGGGAAAAGATTGCAAGAAAAATTGTAATTCAAAATCTTGTACAAATGAATGTTGAAAACTAAAAATTAATTAATTAATTAATTAATTAATTTAAAAATTATAGCCAGGTGGAGCCAAGATGGTGGAGTAAAAGCAGGTATTCACCTGAGATCCCCCACAGACTCCTTCCAATACCTCTAAAATATTTTGGACAAATTCCAGGGGCAGAATACAGGGAAAAAATTACTGTGGCATATTTCTAGCTGCAGACAACTTGGAAGGTTGACAGGAAGGATCTATTGCACTGTGCTGGGAAAGGAACACAATTTAGCACACAGGCTTTATCAGTGCAAAATGAACCATAGCAAAGTCAAAGCAGACCCCAACAGACTGAATCACTGGCAGTAGTCGTGATTCCCAGACCTCTCTGTGCAGGAGTGGATCTATTGAAACTGGGTGACAGTGAAGCAGAGTCCTGAGATGGGCCAGTGACAGTGGCAGCAGCTACCCCTGAACTATCAACCCACAGACAGAATATTTGAAAGTCACCTATTTAAACTTCTGGTAGCCAAGATGGCAGAATAAAGAGTAAGCTGCTCTCCCTTTTTGACCTTGAAAAACGGAGAGAATATTGCCCCCGGCAAAATCCTGGAATTTTTCAGTCAACAGAAAGATGGGGTACGATGGTCTTTTAGTTCAGTAGGCTATGGGGATTAATGGGAAAGGTCCCTCTTGCTGTGGTTGAAGGGAACTAGTATGAGAGGTGTCACAGCAAGCCAGAAGCAGGCCCTTTATCAGCAGACCAGTGTGAGATCCTGATCCCAGGGTAGAGGAGAAAGCAAGGGCCAACACCAGGTACACACTGCCTCCAACTTAGCACCATGTAAACTACTAGACCACTACAACATACAATTGCCAGCACCTGAGATCCCAGCAGAGAAAACAAGTGACCAGGCCCTTAGCCCCCAGCACAAGAAGACTGGGACAGGAACCCTGAACACCATAAAAAAGAGGTCAAATTTAAAAACCAGAAAACAAAAAGACAAACAACATTAGCAAGAATATATGTTTTTGTTGTTGTTGTTTTTTAAACAAAATCAGTGACCATATAGAAATAGCTTGGTGACAAGGAAGATCAAAACAAAAATTCAGGCAAGGACAACATTGTCAATATACACACATCTGAAATCTCAAAGGGGAATGTGAACTGGTCTCAAGCCCAAAAAGCTTTCTTGGAAGAGCTCAAGAAGGAATTTAAAAGTCAATTAAGAAAGGAAGAAGAAAAATTTTAAAATACAGTTGAGAAAATGGGGAACAAAGAACCCTGAAGAAAACAACTCCTTAAAAAAGTAGAATTGAGCAGATGGGAAAAGGAGGTAAAAAAGCTAACTGAGGAAAACAATTTGATAAAAATTAGAATTCTGCAAGTGGAAGCTAATGACACTATGCGACATGAAGAATCAATCAGACAAAATTGAAATAATGAAAAAATAGAAGAGAATGTAAACTACCTCGGCGGGGAGTGGGGGGAGGAGGAAACTGATTTGGAAAATAGATCCAGAGTATAATTTAATAATTATTGGACTACTATATGAAAACCATGATGAACAAAGCTCTTTTACATCTTTCAAGAAATCATCAATGCAAACTGCCCTAAATTCCTGGAATAACCGACAAAACACCTCCTGAAAGCAATCCCAAATTGAAAATGCCAAGGAATATTGTAGTCAAATTCCAGAATTATCAGATCAAGGAGAAAATACTGCAAGGAGCCAAAAAGAAACTATTTAAATATCATTGATCCATTCAGGACTATGTAGAACCTTGAAGCTACTACATTAAAAGATTGGAAGCCTTGGAATATAATATTCCATAAAACAAAGTAGTTTGGACTACAACCAAAAATCAACTGCCCAGAAAAAGTAAGACAATCTTTCAGAGTAGGAGATGGATATTCAATGAAATAGGGGACTTACAGGCTTTCTTGATAAAATGAATTGAGAGCTCAATGGAAAATTTGATCTTCAAAGAGAGGCATAAAAATGTAAAGAGGAAAGGGGAAAATATGTCATTCCATATGGACAAACTGTTTACATCCTGACATGGGAATCTGATACTCATAACTATTGAGAGCTGTATCTTTATTATATCATATAGAGAGGACGGGACATATATAGACAGAAGAGGTGGGTTTATGTTGCTTTTGATGTGATGATACAAAACCTAATTAATTCTGAAAAAAAAATATAATGAGAGAAAAGTAAAGGAGGAGGCAACAAAAAGGATAAATTGCATTGTGTGAAAAGGCACAAACACACATTACCATAGCCAGAAAGAAGGTGGGATGACAAGCATTGTTTGAACTGTACTCTCATAGGATTTACCTCAAGGAGGGAATAACACACTCAGCTATAGAAATCTAACTTTCCCTATAGGCAGTTGGAGAGGAAAGGGGAAGGAAAAAGGGAAAGAGGAAAATAAAGGAGGGAAGAAATGTGAAGGTAAAGGGAAATTAAGGGAGGTGGGCTGAGAGAAGGGAGAGCAGATTGAGGAAGTTGACAGTCAAAAGCAAAACTCTTTTGAGGAGGAAAGGGAGAAAGAAAAAAGAATACAATGGAGAGAAAGACAGACACTAATTATAACTATGAATATGAATGGGATGAACTCTCCCATAAAATGGAAGCAGATAGAATAGATTAAAAATTATAATCCTAGGGGGGTGGCTAGGTGGCACAGTGAGTAGAGCACTGGCCCTGGAGACAGAAGGGCCTGAGTTTAGATCCGGCCTCAGACACTTAACACACACACACAAAAACCTAGCTGTGTGACCTTGGGCAAGTTACTTATTGCCCTCCAAAAAAAAATAAAAAAAAAATTATAATCCTACAATATGTTGTTTACAAGATACATATTTGAAACAGAGGGATATATACTGGGTAAAATTAAAGGCTAGAGTAGAATACATTATGCTTTAGCTGAAATGCAAAAAAAAAAAAAAAGCAGGGATAGCAATCCTGATCTCAGACAAAGCAAAAGCAAAAATAGATCTAGTTAAAAGAGATGAGGAAGGAAGCTATAACTGCTAAAAGGCATGATAGACAAAGAAGCAATATCATTATTAACCACATATGCACCAAGTTCTTAGAGGAGAAGTGTAACACCAAGCACAAGCAACTTTCAGGTTCAGATTACCAGCATAGCAAACTCCATTTATTCAGTCAAAACATTTACAGAAAACCAAAATAAAAATACAGGGTAACTTAGTCTCAATTCAGTCACAAAGTACTGAGCTCCAAGTACTATACTCCTGGGCAGTACATTCATTTAGTCAATCACAAAGTCTTCTTTCTATTCAACTAGAGATTAGTCTCCAGCCATAAGCAGAATACATTCATTTGATCAGTCAAAAAGTCTAATAGTGAAAAGTTTCCCACCCCTGGATCACAACTGAATTACAATTATCATCAGTTACCAACAAGCACCTTCTCGAAGAGGCAGTAGAGAGCACAAAGGCCATCTACCACTATAGGCCACAACAAGGTTGTGTTATCATCACTGCATTCAATACACAAGGAGAGCTTTTTTTCTTCATCTTGACTCAAGGCACATTTTCAGCAATCCCTGGTCCTGGGAATACAAAGCTTAAGAAAGCCATGATATACATTGCCATCATCCTCATCAATTCACTCTCTGCCTGCATAAGACACTCAGGACCCCTGAAAACATCAGCAAGACCCTCCTCCAGGATTTCTGTACACATAGAAAAGGAAAATTCTCCTTCAGGGCTTCTCAATGTACAGCAAGTTTCCAGGACCTCTGAAACCATAGCACTGTCCTTTACCAGCAGATATCCAAACAGAATATCCAAACATAAAGGAATAATACCAGCACCACAGTCATGCCTCCCCAGTTCTTGGCAGCTCTGGGTGGCAGTTCTCAAAAGCCCTGGGCAACTCCAACTGGCCCTCAACAGTCTGGGTGGCTTTGGCTGGCAGTTCTCTCTCTTTTTCTCTCAGCAGCTCTGGCCCTGGCAATTCTCTCTCTCTCTCTCTCTCTCTCTCTCTCTCTCTCTCTCTCTCTCTCTCTCTCTCTCTCTCTCTCTCTCCCTCCCTCCTTCCCTCTCTCCCTCCCTCCCTCCCTCCCTCCCTCTCTCCCTTTCTCTCTCTCTCTTTCTCTCCATGATGCTGCTCCCAAAAGTTCTTCTGGCCTCTCTCTGCTTGAGCCTCTCTCTAAATCCACAGCACCAGCTCCTCCCAGTTCAGCCCCCTCTCTTCATGTCAACAAGTCCATCCCACAAGTGGGATTCAGAAGCTCTGGGTTTTAACACTTAACCCCAAAAAATGAAGCCAATACAAGGGGATATTTAAATCCCATTACTATTGCAAGAATTCAAAGGAGTTACAGGAAGAAATAGATAGCAAAACCATACTGGTGGGGGACCTCAAACTTCCCCTCTCTAGACTAGATGAATATAACCACAAAATAAACAAGAAATGAGTAAAGGACATGAATAGAATTTGAGAAAAGTTTGAAGTGATAGACTTCTGGAGAAAGGAATGTACATTTTTCTCAGTGGTACATGGACTTGCACAAAAATTGGTCATGTACTAAGGCATAAAAACCTCCTAGTCCAATGCAGAAAAACAGAAATATTACATGCAACCTTTAACAGATTGTGATAGAATAAAAATTATATTTCATAAAGGGCCATGGAAAATTAGACTAATAATTAGAAACTAAATAATCTAATCCTAAAGAATGAGTAGGTCAAACAGCAAATCATGAAAACAATTAATAATTTAGGGTGGAGTCAAGATGGCAGAGAAGAAGCAGGAAATTCCATGAGCTCCCACCACAACCACTTCTAATGCCTATAAAATATGACTCTAAACAAATGTTATAACTACAGAACACACAAAGTGAAAGAGAAAACCAATCTCCCGCTGAAGCCAACCTGGCAGGCCAACAGGAAGGGTCTACTGAGTTCATCTGGGAGCCGCGCACAGTCCTACATGAGCTATGCTGAGTCCAGGGTGGCCCTGAACAGTGGCTCACACCAACCAGAGCAGACTTTAGGAGAGTGAATCACCAGCAGCTGTGAAAGATTCAAGAATTCTCAACCCATAAATGCCAAAGACAAAGTAAAAGGTCAGTTCCGACTCTGTTGGAACTAGGTGACAGAAGAGCAGAGTCTGGCCCCTGCCCCGGGGCAAGAAGCAGCAAAGTCATGGCAGCTGAAACTGCTGCCCTATGGCTGCCTCCAGAGCTCTTAGCCTGCAGTTCATAGTGGGACCAAGCAAACACTCAGAGTGTAATTGTTCTTGCTTTGACCTGCTTGGATATGGGTTGCTATCTTGGGTGGTGGTCCTGGGGTGAGAAATGCCAGTCTGCCAGAGCTTGTGGGGTCTGTAGAGAGGGTGTCCTTTTAATAGATCTGGCAGCTGCAAAGATCCCAGCAATTTGGGACAAAGCTCTCTCCATTCTGGAAGCAGAGTTCTACAGTGGCAAAGAGCTCAAAAGTCAAGTAATTAGCTCGTAATATGAGCAGTCAGAGGAAGCAGAAACAGACCATAGAATCCTTTTTTGGGTACAAAAAGGATCAAGGCACGGAGCAAGAGGAAGACAGCAAAGTCAGAACTCCTGCATGAAAAGCCTACAAGAAAAATATGAATTAGTTACAGTCAGAGGAGTACAGTACAGAGGATCTCAAAAAGGATTTTGAAAATCAAGTAAGAGAAGTGGAGGAATAAATGGGAAGAGAAATGAAAATGATGCAAGAAAATCATGAAAAGTGAGTCAACAGCCTGATAAAGGGTACCCAAAAATATACTGAAGAAAGTAACAGCTTAAAAAATAGACTAACTCAAATGGAAAAAAGAGGCCCAAAAAGCCAATGAGGAGAACAATGCCTTAAAAAGCTGAATTTAAAAATGGAAATCGAATTTCAAAATTCACTGAAGAGAATAACTTCCTTCAATATTAGATTGGGGAAATTGGAAGCTAATGACTTTATGAGAAAGCAATATATCATAAATCAGATCTAAACAAATGAAAAAAAATATAAGGGAATGTGAAATATATCATTGGCAAAAAACACTGAACTGTAAAAATAGATCCAGGAGACAAAATTTAGAAATTCTTGGACTACCTGAAAGCCATTATCAAAAAAAGAGCCTTCCCTTTTCCCTTTCCACCATCTTTCAATGAATTATCAAGAATAATCACCCTGATATTCTAGAACCAGAGGTCAAAATAGAAATTGAAATAATTCACGGGTTGCCTCTTGAAAATGATCCCCAAAAGAAAACTCCTAGAAATTTTATAATCAAATTCCAGAGTTCCCAGGTCAAGGAGAAACTATTACAAGATGTCAGGAAGAAACAATTTGAGTATTGTGGAAACACAATGAGGATAACACAAGATCTAGCAACTTCTATATTAAGAAATCAAAGGGCTTGGAATATGATATTCCAGGAGTCAAAGGAGCTTGGATTAAAACCAAGAATCACCTACACAGCAAAACTGATTATAATTCTTCAGGCCAAAAATGGTCATTCAACGAAATAGAGGACTTTCAAGTGTTCTTGATAAAAAAAAAAAAAACAAAAACAAAACAAAACAAAACAAAAACAGAACTCAACAGAAAATTTGACTTTCAACTACAAGAACCAAGGAAAACAATGAGAAGGTAAACAGCAAAAAGAAATCATAAGGAAGTTATTAAAGTTCAACTATTTACATTGCTAAACGGAACAACGATAATTGTAACTCATGAGACTTTTCTCATTCTGAGGATAGTTGAAGGGAATACATAAGTGTGTGTATACATACGTATATATGTTTATATAGAAGGGTTTGTGTGTGTGTGTGTGTGTGTGTGTGTGTGTGTGTGTGTGTGTTCATGTACATATAGACAGAGGGCACAGGATGAATTGAATAGGATGGGATAATATGTAAAAAATAAAATTAAGAGGTGAGAGGAATATAATGAGAGGAGAAAGGGAGAGATAGAATGGGGTAAATTATCTCATATAAAAGAGAAAATAGAGAACTGTTACAATGGAGGGGAAGTACAGGCAGGCAAAAGGGAATGGTTCAACTGTACTCTCATTGAAGTTGGCTTAAGGAGGGAATAAAATACATACTCAATTGTGTATCTTACCCTCTAGAAAAGTAGGGGGGAAGAGGATAAGAGGGGAGGTCATAGTAAGGTGGGCAGATTGAGGGAGAGAGTAGTTAGAGGCACACACTTTAGAAAAGGGGCAGGGTCAAAGTAGAATAAAGAATAAGTAGGGGGCAGGATAGGATGGAAGGAAACATAGTGATCCTTTCACAATATATCTACTATGGAAACATTTTGCATAACTACACATGTACAGCCTATATTTAATTGCTTATCTTCCCAGTGGGGGTGGATGAGAAGGGAAGAAGGGAAAGTATCTGGAAATCAAAGTTTTAAAGACAAATATTTTGTTTTGTTTTTTTTCCCCTACATGCAAATGGGAAATTTGATACACAGGCACAGGGGTATGGAAATCCATCTTGCCCCACTAGAAAGTTAGAGGGGGTATGAAGGAGGATATAAGAGAGAGCAGATTAGGGGGAAGGGTATTCAGTAGATTCACTGTTTTGGAGTGAGGGGTAAGGGAAAGACAGGGAGAAGATCTGTAACAAAATCTTGTGGAAATGAATATTGAAAACTAAAAATAAATATAAAATAGGAGTGCAAAAAATCAATAATATGATTCAAAAGGATGACAATAAGAAGACAATGTACCAAAACTTATAGAATGCAGTAAAAGCAGTTATTAGGGGTCATTTTATATATCTAAATCCTTATATGAATATAATAGAGAAAGAGGAGATCAGTGAAAGGAGTATGCAACTAAAAATTAAAACAAATTAAAAATTACCAATTAAATATCATGTTAGAAATGTTCAGGGGGCAGAGTCAAGATGGCAGAGTAGAAACAGCACTTCCAGGGGACTCCAGCCAACACCACTTCAAAATTATGTAAAAGTGGGACTCTGAATGTCCTCTGGGTCTCCACAACCCACAAAATGACACAGAGCAGCTAAGCTCCCACTGAGGACAGCACAACAGCCTGGCAGGGAGCAGCCAGCACAGTGCTCTGGGAGCTGAGCCCAGGCCAGCTTGAGTCAGAGGTTTTAGCCCCAGGGCAGCCGGAGCAGCAGCCAGCTGGAGGGACCCCAGAACACCAGCAGCTGTGGTGTTTCCAGAATTATCAATGCATAGAAGCCTAGGATAAAGGTAGAGGTTAGTGCCCTATGGATTTTGGGACTGGATGAAAGAGGTGTCAACTTCTTGCCCTGGGGGCAAGAAGCCTCTGAGGAGCTGGTGCAACTTGCACCAAGTTGCCATGTTGCAGCTTCAGCTCTTGGCCTGCAAACTGTAGGGCAATCCGGTGATCAGTCTGGGGGGTAAGCGCTCTTGCTTTAACCTTCTTGGATCTGGATTGCGGTCTGGGGTGGAGGTCTTGGGGTATGTGACCAGCTTCCCAGAGTGTGTGGAGGCTTCAGAGAAGCCACCCAACTAATAGTTGAGCAAGTTGAGAAAACCCCAATGTTTGGGAAAGAAGCTCCCCTGGCTAGTGTCAGTGTCCTAATGTGGCAACAAGCCCAAAAGTCAAGTAATTGGGTGACAACATGCCTAGGCAAAGGAAACAAAATAAACAGAAAAGTTCAACATTAGGCTCCTAATTTGGGGGCAAAGAGGATCAAAGCATGGAACAGGAGGAGGACTGTGAGGTCAGAAATCCTGCACCAAAAGCCCCAAATGAAAATACAATCTGGTTACAGGCCACAGAGGACATTAAGAAGCATATGAGAGAAGAGGGGGGAAATTGGGAAGAGAAATGAGAAAGATGCAAGAAAAGTATGAAATGAGAGTCAACAGCCTGACTGAGGAAAATAACACCTTAAAAAATAGACTAACTCAAATGGCAAAGGTGGCTCAAAATGGCAATGAGGAGAATAATGCCTTAAAAAGCTGAATTTGCCAGATGGAAAAAGAATCTCAAAAGCTCACTGAGGAGATTCATTCCTTCAGAATTAGACTGGAGCAAATGGAACCTAGTGACTTTATGAGAAATCAAGAGGCTGTTAAACACATCCAAACAAATGAAAGAATAGAAGGCAATGTGAAATATCTCATGGGAAAAACCACTGACCTGGAAAATAGATCCAGGAGAGACAATTTAAAAATTATTGGACTACCTGAAAGGCATGATCAAAGAAAGAACCTAGAAATTACCCTTCAAGAAATTCTCAAGGAAAATTGCCCTGATGTTTTAGACCCAGAAGGGGAAATAGAGTTTGAAAGAATCCACTGATCATCTCCTGAAAAAGATCCCAAAAAGAAAACTCCTAGGAGTATTATAGCCAGGTTCCAGAATTCCTAGATCAAGGAGAAAATATTACAAGCAGCCAGGAAGAAACAATTTCAATATTGTGGAAACACAATCAGAATAGCCCAGGACCTGGCAGCTTCTACACTGAGGGATAGATGGGCATGGAATATGATATTCTAGAGGGCAAAGGAGCTGGGATTAAAACCAAGAATCACCTACACAACAAAACTGAGTATCATGATTCAGGGGAAAATATGGTCATTCAGTGGAATAGAGGACTTTCAAGCATTCTTGAGGAAAAAACCAGAGTTGAACAGAAAATTTGACATTCAGATACAAGAACAAGAGATGCTTGAGAAGGTAAACAGGGAAAAGAAATCATTATGAACTTAACAAAGTTGAACTATTTATATTCCCACAGGGAAAAACAATAACTATAAATGATGAAACTTTTCTCAGCATGAAAATAGTTGAAGAAGGGTATATGGGCATATGAATACACATGTGAATGTGTGTATATATGTTTTCAGGTATACTATATTGAGGGCACAGGTCAATTTAATAGGAATGGATGATACTTAAAAGGTGAAATTAAGAGGTGAGAGCAGAATATAACAAGAGGAGATGGGGAGCTACAGAATGGTTTGAACTACCTCATGTAGAAGAGGCAGGGGAAAATGATTACAGGGGAGGGGAACAACAGGAAAGCAAAAAGGCAAAATGTTATTCTCATTGAATCTGATCCAGGGAGAGAATGACATACATACTAAGTAGGGTGTCCCACCCTACAGGAGAGTAGGGAGAAAGATGATGAGAGGGGGGATCTTAGAGGGGAGGGCTGGCTGGGGGAGAGGGAAGTTGGAAGCACCCACTTTTGAAAATGGATAGGAACAAAGTGGGGAGTGGACCAGGTGGGAGGTGGGTTAGAAGGGAGGGAAATATAGTCAGTCTTTTACAATATATCTACTATGGCAATGTTTTGCATAGCTACACATATACAGCATATACTGAGTTGCTTATCTTCCTTTTAAATTTAATTTTTAAAAAAAATATATAAATACTATGATCAATACTACTTTACATATAATTGGGAGATAAAATGTGCAGGCATTGGGGCACAGGGATTCACCTTACCCTACTGGAAAAGTCAAAGGGAATATGGGAGAAGAGATGGGAGAGAGCAGATTAGATGAGGGGATATCCTGTAAGACTTATTCTGGGGTGGTGGGTAGGGGAAAAATGTGGGAAAAAATCATAACTCAAAATCTGTTGGAAATGAATGATGTAAACCAGAAGTTAATAAAGCATAAAAAAAAAGAAATGTTCAGCCAAGGTACCACATTTCTTGCCACTTAACCTCCATCAGAATTTATATATCACTTTACATTTTATAAAGCACTTTACAAATAGTATTTATTTTTTTTTTATTTTAAGCAATTGGGGTTAAGTAACTTGCTCAAGGTTACACGGCTAGTCATTATTTATGTGTGGGTGCTCATTTTCTGAGGCTGGATCTGATCTCGGGTCATCCCAACTCCGAGGCCGACTCTCTTACTCACTGCGCCACCTAGCCGCCCCTTTAGGGCAATTGGGGTTAAGTAACTTGCCCAAGGTTACACGGCTAGGTTTTTGTTTGTGCGGATTAAGTGTCAGAGGCCGGCTCCGAACTCAGGTCCTTCTGATTCCAGGGCCGGTGCTCTATTCGCTGCGCCACCTAGCCGCCCCAAATAGTATTTAATTTTATCTTCACAAGTGTATATATTTATAAGTTTAGCAAAACCTATCTAAACTTTATTGTGATCTTCTGGGGGTGGGGGTGGAGGGTTTGGAAGAGGGAAAAATAAAGAACAAATTTTAAAAGTGCACAGCAGAGAGCAAAAGAAAACTCACAAGGAAGCAAAGATGGACAACTCTTAACACAAGTATTGTTTATCTTATAGATATTCTTGAAGTGAAAATTTGTTAAATACTTTGAATCCTCTCTTATGTTCTGCTATGCACATGCCATGCTTTTATCTCATTGTAACATTTTATTTAAGTTCCCATATTTAAATTTATGATATTTTTTCTCTATATTCTGTGTTCTGGTGTTAAAAAAAGAAAGAAATGCAACAGTGCAAAGTGTTCTGGATCTAAACTCAAAGATTTTGGATTCAAAGCTTGCCTCTTAGATTTACTGACTCCAGACAATTAACTTAATATTTCTGGCTGGGCTTCAGTTTCCTCAACTGTATGATAATTAGATTTCCTCTTAAGGACCTTCCACCTCATATTCTATGATGACAAGATTCTAAGAAACCCATCTCCAAAAGATTAATCAAGTCATTATAATACCGCCTCTGCTTGCAGAGGTTCAGGGAGGTGGACTCAGTCAATTAATATTTTTTTCTGAATTTTAATTTTTAGATACTTGTTAGACTTTTCCTTTACAATAAACCATAAAGTTGCTTTGTTTTAAATATTCAGGCTTTCATTCTATTTCTCTTTCAATGTGCAAGCAATATCATTATCATCCTTTTCTATTAATTTATTTTTAATTTGCAACATTCACTTCCTCAAGATTTTAAATTTTACATTTTCTCCTCATCTCTCCCTCCCCTCATCCCAAGACATTGTACATTCTGATCACCCTTTTCCCTAATCTGTCCTCCCTTCTCTTACCCCCTTACCTTCTATTTTCCTATAGGGAAAATATTCCTATACACCATTCCTTGTATATCTTATTTCTTTGTTGCATGTAAAAACAATTTCTAACAATTTCTGTTTTTAAAACTTTGAGTTCCATATTCTTTCTCTTCCTCCCTCTCCGCACCGTCATTGAGAAGGCAAGCAGTTTTATATAGACCATACATGTGTAGTCATGTAGGATACCTCCATAATAGTCATGCTATGAAACACTAACTATATTTCTCTCCATCCTATTTCACCTCCCCTCCCATTTAATCTGTTCTCTCCTTTGACACTGTCCCTCTTCAAAAGTATTTACTTCTGACTAAGGACTCTCTCTATTTTCCCTCCATTCCATAACCTACAGCTCTCTTATTCCCTTCCCCCCTACTTCCTGTAGGGTAAGATATATTTCTATACTCAATTGAGTGTTTATCTTATTCCCTCTTCAAGACAAATCAGATGAAAATAAGGTTCACTCAGTCTCTCTTACTTTCCCTCTCTTCACTTCTGTTGTAAAAGCTTTTTTTTTACCTCTTTTCTGTGAGATAATTTACCCCATTGTAACTATCCCATTCACTTTCTCCCAGCATATTCCTTTCTCATCCCTTAATTTTAGTTTTTTGATAGCATCCCTTCATATTAAATCACCCTGTGCCCTCTGCCTATATATTTATATATTCCTTCCAATTATATAAATAAGGATAAAGGTCTCATGAGCTACAAATATCATCCTTTCATGAAGGAATGTAAATAGTTCAACTTTAATAAGTTCCTTATTATTTCTCTTTGCTGTTTACCTTTTTCATTATTCTCTTGATTCTTCTATTTGAAAATCAAATTTTCTATTTAGCTCTGGTATTTTCATCAAAGTCCTCCATCTGGAATTTGACTACAATATTCTTAGGAGTTTTCTTTTGGTATCTCTTTTAGGAGGTGATCAGTGGAATCTTTCAATTCCTATTTTCTCTCCTACTTCTAGAATAGCAAGGCAGTTTTCCTTGATAGTTTCTTGAAATATGATATCTAGGCTCTTTTTTGATCTTGGCTTTCATGTAGTCTGTCTTTTAAAAATTATATCTACTGAATCTATTTTCCAGGTCAGTTTATTTTTCAGTGAAACGTCTCACATTGTCTTCTATTTTTTTTTCATTCTTTTGGTTTGTTTTAAAATTTCTTGATTTCTTATAGATTCCTTAGCTTCCATTTGCTCCATTCAGATTTTTAAGGAATTATTTTCTGTAGTGAGCTTTTGCACGTCCTATTCCATTTGACCAGTTCTTCCTTTTTAAGGCAATATTCACCTCACTGACTTTTTCAACCTCTTTTGCATGTTGGGTTAGTCTATTTTTAAGGTGTTATTTTCTTTATTATTTTTTGTGTCTCCTAAACCAAGCTATTAGCTCATTTTTCATGATTTTTTTCTTGCATCACTCATTTATCTTCCCAATACTTCCTCTACTTCTCTTATTTGATTTTCAAAATCCTTTTTGAGCTCTTCCATAGCCTACAGCCAATTCATATTTTTCTTGGAGGCTTTGGATGTAGGAGCTTTTGATTTTATTGTATTCTTCTGGTTGTATATTTTGATCATCTTTGTTATCAAAATAAGATGCTATAGTCTGAGGTATTTTGTTTGTTTGTTTGTTTTTAATATTCTTTCTTGTTTTCCCAGTAAATTATTTAACCTGTTAACTCTTTGTTACGGTAGGACACTTCTTCCAGGGTAGAGGGTGTGTAGTCTCAAGCTTCAGTGGTTTTGTGCAGCTGTTTGGAGAGATACTTCTAGGGACCGGAACATTTCAGTTCCTCTAAAGTAGTATGATCAGAGGAGAGAGCTTATTCTTCTCTGTGCTCTGATCTGTGCTTTGCTCTGCAAGTGACCACAAACATTCTTTTCTGCCTTGGAACTATGAAAAGGATTATTTCTCCATTACCACTACTAACTCTGCCATGCCAGTATTCCTTCTTACACTACAACCATCATCAATACTGTGACCCAGATCCACACATAGGCAAAGCAATAGAATCCTACCTCAGAGCTAGCAAAGAGATCTATGCAATCCCATTCTGATCAGCAGCTGGATGCCTCCACTATCTGTGGGCTGAGAGCTTGGGAAGTAGCCAATGCAGCTGCACCCTTCACTGTACTAGGCCTAGGCCCTGACTGTGCTCCTCTCTCTGCCATGGGGCCAGGGCTATACAGAGCTCTTTTCTTGCCTACTTACAACAAACCTTTCTACTGAACTAAGTTGTCTTTGTGGGTCGAGATGTTTGGAAACCATTACAGCTGCCAGATACAGGGCCCTGTGGTCATCTCTGACCCTGTCTGTGGTGTAACTGACATTTGACTTCACTCCTTTCTCAGGCTGGTGTAACAGAACTTTCCTGTTGACCTTCCAGGTTGTCTTGGGCTGGAAAGGTTTTACTCATTTTGTGGGTTCTGCTGTTCTGCAATTTGTGTAATCATTTTTACAGGTATATGGAGGGGTTTAGAGGAGATCTCAAGCAAGTCCCTGCTTTTACTCTTCTATCTTTGTTCTGCCCCCATCCTCATTTTAAAGGTCATAATTAGTTTAAATTCATGAAAACTGTTATCATGATTACCTGCCCCCCACTGTAGTATTCTCTTGTACATATGAAAACAAACAAAAACTAGTTCTTTAAAATGATCTTAAAATAGCAAAATGTCTTGGTTCTTTATTATCTTTAGTTCCTTCCTCTGAACAGTCTCCATATTAGCCTAACTAAATTGTAAGATGTAAAACTCAACAACATATCATAGTTTTGACTTGATCAGGGAAAAAACATGAGAACTATTTTTTTTTCTGTTCTTGGATACTGTGCCTAGGATTTTATTTGATTTTTAAGCCATTTATTTTGTTGAATGATCCTGAAATTATGTTTAACTACACACTCAGATTTTTTTTTCACAAACTGCAGATAGAACACTTGACTTAGAGAAATGAAGGCCTGGGTTTGAATACTATCCCTATCACCTATTAGCTGTGTAAGTATAGGCAATCCATGTATCATTTATATGCCTCAGTTTCCTAATTTATTCAATGAGGAGGTGAAATAGATGGACTCTAAAGTACTTGTATCTGTTACGTTCTGTTTAGTCATTCATTCATGTACAGCTCTTCATGATTCTGTAGATCATAGCACATTAATACTGTTTGTAGGATTTTCTTGGCAAAGATACTGGAGTGGTTTGCCATTTCCTTCTCCAATAGATTAAGGCAAAAAGAGGGTAAGTGACTTCCCCCTGGTCACATGTATAGTATGTGTCTTAGGCTGGATTATAATTAAGACTTTCTTGATTCCAGGTCAAATGTTCTTTCCACTAAGCTACCTAAGAACCATCTTTCATTATTTATTTATTTGTTTCTTTATTAATTTATTTTGCTTTTTTGGAGGGGGAAGGCAGGGCAATTGGTGTTAAGTGACTTGCCCAAGGTCACATGCCTAGTAAGTGTTAAGTGTCTGAGGCCAGATTTGAACTCAGGTCCTGTTGACTCTACAGATGGTACTCTATTCACTGTGCCACCTAGCTGTCCCCATAGCAACCATCTTTAAAGATAGGAGATTATTGGGCGGCTAGGTGGCACAGTGAGTAGAGCACTGGCCCTGGAGTCAGAAGGACCTGAGTTCAGATCTGGCCTCAGACACTTAACACACACAAACAAAAACCTAGCTGTGTGACCTTTGGCAAGTTACTTAACCCCAATTGCCCTCCAAAAAAAAATAAAAATAAATATAGGAGATTATAAGTTACAATTTTCCTGTGAATCTTTAAAATTAGTTTCCTAAAAGTCACAACCTCTCTGAACTCTTATCTGTGAACTGAAGGGAGTAAATTTAATAGCCTCAAAGTGTACATCTATGATCTATACTTCACATAATAAATAGACTTTGTAAGTTGATTATCTGATATCAATGGTGAGAATTATATATTTTTTGTTATAAAATTTCACATTCAATTTCACCCTCCATTACAGATTATTGAGATTAGGGATACTAGCAATAATTCAACATATCACTATTGAATCATCTTCAAATTTTGCAAATATTTAGATCATTGATAACTATGTTCAATAGCATAAGGCCACACAAACCCCTAGGACCTCCTCCCAAACCAGTATAGAAACATTAGTGAATAATTATTAATTTTGCCATAGCAAATATTTCTAACCCATCTAACCATCCTATTGTCTAGCCCACATCTATCCTTCCCATCTACAAGATGAAAGCTGAAATATTTTTTATCAAATACATCCCTTATGTCAAGGCAAAAATTTTTTGTAACTCTATGCTATCTAGTAACTTTGTCAAAAATAATGAGGTATAATCTAACATGATGTGTTTGTGTTGAAAGTATCGAGGTTCTTTTCAATCAATGTTTTTTTCAAAATGTTTATTAAGCTAGGTTCTAAAATTTAGCCAATGTGATGAGCTTCAAAAGCCCCTCCTACCTTAGGAATATAGGTAGTATCATCCTGAAGGTCAGACTCTGACAGAATTAGCATGAGTTTCCATGTTCCCTGACTCCTTGGGTTTAATTTATATATAAAAATGCTAAAGAAAAAAAAACTCTTTTCCTTTTTTTTAAATTAAGTAATATTTGAGGAAGAATAGGAATTGGTATAGAGGTAGTTTTATAGGCACAAATTTAAGAACAGTCTTCCAGCTTAAGAGATAGGATAAGTATCAAATAACCCAAGTCCTTCTAATACAATTCGTTATTTCTGTTTCATTCCCTAGCTTCATTTTGACAACTATTTAGCTTAACTTTACCTTTGAGTGAAACATCATGTCAGGATTTTGCCTTAATTAGAGAAAGCATTTCTTCTTTATCATCACCTTTCTCTCTCTGAGATTCCTGTTGAATGAACCAAGAGAATAATCATCAGCCTTTGATCCCATTTCAAAATTATGAGGTTACCAAGAAACCAGATGCAATCTTGAAGTCACCAGATGAGGTTATCTACAAAGCAATTTCTGACAAACTATAGTCTATTCAATCTTTTCTATCAGGATCAAAAAACAAAGGACTTAATATTGCAGCTCTTCTGCAATTTAACTACCATATTTCCTTTCTGACTTGAAGAGTATTCTCTTTATTCCTCTCTCTCTCTCTCTCTCTCTCTCTCTCTGGGTGTGTGTGTGTGTTTGTGTCTGTCTCTCTCTCTGTCTCTCTTTCTCTCTGTCTGTCTCTCCCCCCCTCTATATATATGTATAGTTTCTTTCCTTCTCCATCTGATGTTTTGTGTCTCTCTATATGTGTCTCTCTCCTATCCCTATATCTCTTTTTTCTTCACTTTTTGTCTTCCTACTTCACTGGATTTAAAAACTGAGACAAATTAATTGCTCATAGTTACAGAGATTAATCTCTGGATGAACCTTGTTTATATTTTGTTATCATGAGATATTAGATCTTTCAGAGGCTTAGAAGTTCATCTCATTTACCAGTGTATAGAGAAATACACTGATTCTGGCAGCAGGGGATTGGGTTTTCAGTTACACTTCCAAGGTTTATTATCTGTGTGACCTTGGACAAATCAACTACCATGGATCTGAATGACTAAATGGGATCTCAGATTGGTTGTTGTTGTTCTATTTCAAGTGGGTTGGATTGTACTGGATAGCCTCAAAAGTCCCTTCTATCCCTCAAAATGTAATCCGGTGGCATCACAAAGGAACCAGGTGAGACTGAGAGAAGTTAAGGAAACATAAAACACTAGCAAGATCTAGAGAGTAGATTATAACCCAGGTTAGCTTTTTCATGTCCAGTGTATTTTCTGTTATAAGAAGTTATCTCACTCAGGGCACTTAGCAAGCAAATGATCAATGCACAAGGGAACACAACTCAAGCAAAGTCCACAACTCTTTAATATTCTTTTCATGTTGGAGCTGTTGTTTCATCATTAATCATATTTAGTTGCACCTGTAATTATTTTTCATACCCTTAATATGCCAATTTTATTACAGTGACTGCTCTCAAGAGGTTTATAACAGTGATTAAAACCACGTTAATTATTCCACACATTTTAGGATTGTTTCAAAGTCAATGTGATGAAAGCCAAAAAGGGGAAAAATGCAAGGTTACCACAAGTATAGAAACTTTATATTATGGTTAAACTTCAGCTACTAGATCTCTTAGATTTGGAAAAAAAGGATAAGAATAAACTACATCATATTGGAAGGGAGGGGAGAGCTTGATCCTCAGAAAATTTTTATATCCATTATCTCTAGCACACCTGTGAAGCAGATATAATAGAAAATAGTATTCCCATTGTAAGGTGAGAAAAATTGAACCTTAGTAAAAGTATCTTTTATTATGAGTGGCAATACTAGTATCAGAATCCAAGTTCAATGACCTAGCCACTAAACTAAATATAGGATTCTCTTAGTACTCTAACAGCACCTGTTGTATGCTATAAACTTTCAAGGTTAGTTTGACTGTTAATATGAATGATAGGAGAAGACTCAGTTGTACTATTTTTCAAAATAGACTCTGTCTTTCAGTACTGTTCTTTCTTATAGCCTTGAATAGGGAAATGTGTTGAGCATATGTTTTGTTTGTAGGTTGGTTGGTTTAAGATATCTTCAATTCTCTTATGGTAAAAAATACTTTAGTAGCTAAGTCCTAGTAGGATTGCCAGCACTACATAGCAATTAAAGGGCTTCCTCAGGCTCAAACAGCTAATAAGAATCAGGGTCGGGGGGGCAGAGCCAAGATGGCGGAGTAGAAACAGCATTTCCAATGTGCTCTGCCCCACACAAATTTCAAACAATGTGAAAGGGAGCTCCGAACAACTTCTGGAGCCACAGCACCCACAGAACAGCACAGAGAAGCTAACCTCCTGATGAGGACAGCCCAGCAGCCCTCCAGGGAGCGGCCAGCACAGCGCTCTGAGAGCAGGCAGCACAGCACGCTGGGAACCAACAGCGCAGCCCGCAGAGCCGAGCCCAGGCCCACGGTTTTAGCCCCAGGGCAGCCAGGCCTTCAGTCGGCTGGTGGAACCCCAGAACACCAGCAATTGTGGCGATTCCAGAATTATCAGCACAGATATGCCTAGGACAAAGTGAGAGGTTAGTGCCCTATAGACTTTGGGACCAGTATTTGGGGAACACATGGCTTCCTCCCCTGGGGGCAAAAAGCTGCTGAAGAAACAGCTGCACAGAAGCCATTTTGCAGCAGTGTCAGTAGTGGCTCTAGCTCCTGGTCTGCGAACTGTAGGAAGATCCAGCAATCAGTTAATCGCTTTTGCTTTAAACTGCCTGGATCTGGATTGTGGTCTGGGGCGGAAGTTTGGGGTGGGTATCCAACTTGCCAGAGTGGGTGGAGGCTTTACAGAGGCCACCCGACTGGCGGAAGTTGTGAAGACCCCACGTTTGGGCAGAAGCTCCCCTGTCTGGTGGCAGAGTCCTACTGTGGCAACAAGCCCCAAAATCAAGTAATTAAGTGGCAATATGCCTAGGCAAATGAAACAAACAGAAAAGTTTAACATTGGACTCCTATTTTAGGGGCAAAGAGGCTCAAAGCATGGAGGAGGACTGTGAGGTCAGAACTCCTGCAGCAAAAGCCCCAAATGAAAATACAAGCTGGCTACAGGCCATAGAGGACCTTAAGAAGCAGATAAGAGAAGTGGAGGAAAATTTGGGAAGAGAAATGAAAAAGATGCAAGAAAAGTATGAAATGACAGTCAACAGCCTGACTGAGGAAAATAACACCTTAAAAAATAGACTAACGGGGCGGCTAGGTGGCGCAGTGAATAGAGCGCCGGCCCTGGAATCAGAAGGACCTGAGTTTGGAGCCGGCCTCCGACACTTAATCCACACAAACAAAAACCTATCCGTGTAACCTTGGGCAAGTTACTTAACCCCAATTGCCCTAAAGGGGCGGCTAGGTGGCGCAGTGAGTAAGAGTGCCCGGCCTCGGAGTTGGGATGACCCGAGATCAGATCCGGCCTCAGAAAATGAGCACCCACGCATAAATAATGACTAGCCGTGTAAACTTGAGCAAGTTACTTAACCCCAATTGCTTTTAAAAAAAAAATATTAAAAAAAAAATAGACTAACTCAAATGGCAAAAGAGGCTCAGAAAGGCAATGAGGAGAAGAACGCCTTAAAAAGTAGAATTTGCCAGATGGAAAAAGAATTTCAAAAGCTCACTGAGGAGATTCATTCCTTCAGAGTTAGACTGGAGCAAATGGAAGCTAGTGACTTTATGAGAAATCAAGATGCTGTTAAACAGATCCAAACAAATGAAAAATAGAAGGCAATGTGAAATATCTCATGGGAAAAACCACTGACCTGGAAAATAGATCCAGGAGAGATAATTTAAAATTATTGGACTACCTGAAAGCCATGATCAAAGAAAGAACCTAGAAATCATCCTTCAAGAAATTCTCAAGGAAAATTGCCCTGATGTTTTAGACCCAGAGGGCAAAATAGAGGTTGAAAGAATCCACAGATCACCTCCTGAAAAAGATCCCAAAAAGAAAACTCCCAGGAATATTATAGCCAGGTTCCAGAATCCCCAGATCAAGGAGAAAATACTACAAGCAGCCAGGAAGAAACAATTTCAATATTGTGGAAACACAATCAGAATAGCACAGGACCTGGAAGCTTCTACAGTGAGGGATAGAAGGGCATGGAATATGATATTCCAGAGGGCAAAAGAGCTGGGAATGAACCCAAGGGTCACCTACCCAGCAAAACTGAGTATGTTGTTTCAGGGGAAAATATGGTCATTCAGTGGAATAGAGGACTTTCAAGCATTCTTGATGAAAAAACCAGAGTTGAATAGAAAATTTGACATTCAGACACAAGAAGCAAGAGATGCTTGAGAAGGTAATCAAGGAAAAGAAATCAAAAGGAACTTATCAAAGTTGGACTATTTACAGTCCTACATGGAAAAACAATAACTGTGTTTGATGAAACCTTTCTCATTATGAAAATAATTGAAGAACGGTACATGGCATATATTCACAGGTATACATGGAGAGAGGGCACAGGTTGAATTTGATGGGAAGGGATGATTATTTTTTTTTTGGAGGGCAATTGGGTTGGGTGACTTGCCCAGGTTCACATGGCTGCATTTTTGTTTGTGTGTTGGGTGTCTGGGGCCAGATGCGAGCTCGGATCCTTCTGGCTCCAGGGCTGGCTCTCTGCTCGCTGCACCACCTAGCCGCCCCAAGGAAGGGATGATTCTTAAGGGGTAAAGTCAAGAGGTGAGAGAGGAAAGTGGCAAGAGGAGATGGAGAGAGACAGGGTAGGGCAAACTATCTCATGTAGAAGAGGCAAGGGGAAGTAGTTGCAGGGGAGGGGAAGAACAGGAAGGCAAAAAGGCAAAAGCATATTCTCATTGAAGTTGGCTCAAGGAGAGAATCACATACATACTAAATGGAATATCTTACCCTCACTCACTCTCCTGAGTAGGGGAAAGGGGGATGAGAGGGGGATGATGGAGGGGAGGGCATTCTGGGGAGAGGGGAGGTTAGAAGTACCCACTATCAAAGAGGGACAGGATCAAAGTAGGGAATGGACCAGGTGGGAGGTGAGACAGGTGGGAGGGAAATATAAGCAGTCTTTTACAATATATCTACTATGGTAATGTTTTGCATAGATATACATGTACAACACATACTGAATTGCTTATCAGAGGGAGTGGGTGACAAGGGAGAAAGGGAATGGATCTGAAAATCAAAGTTTTAAAATTAAATCTTTCATAAGATGTCCAGGCAGTGGGGCTCAGATATTCACCTTGCCCTAATGGCAAAGTCGAAGGGGGTATGAGGGAAGATATGGGAGAGAGCAGATTGGGTGAGGGGATATCTAGTGGGACTGCTATTCTGGGGTGGTGGGTAGAGAAAAAATGGGGGGAAAATGTAACTCATAATCTGGTGGAAATGAATGACGTAAACCAGAAGTTAATAAAGCATTTGTTTAATTAAAAAAAATTTAAAAAAAGAATCAGGGTCAGATTGGAACTTAGGTCTTCTTAACTCAATACTCTATGGGGCATATATGTTGTAATACCTTTTCCTAATTTTTTTTTCAGAGAAACCTATAAACTTCATAGCAATCAGTCATAGGAGTGGGGATACAAGCACAAAAGCAAAAAGAATTCCTACCCTCAATGAACTTATAGTCTAACGTAGGAAGCCAACTGGAGCATATAAAAATAGATAGAAAGACAGACAGAAGACAGACAGACAGAAATATAGATGCTAAGTGATTTTGAGAATAAAACATGAGAATTTAAAGACATCATAAAAAATCCCATGTAGACTATGCCATTAGATAAATACTGAAAGAGACAAAGAATTCTGAAAGATAAGGATGTGGAGAAAGAACTTTCTAAGCTTCAAGGGAAGCCAGTGCAAAGATCTAGAGGTGGGAGATGGCACACTGATAGGAGAAACAGGAAAGTGACCAGATTAAGTGGATTTTCTTGTGCATTGGAGGGAAATATTTGCAGTAAAGATGGAAAGGTATATTGGGGTCATGTTGAAAAAGTTTTTAAATGTCATAATTTAAAAGAGTTTCCTCTTAAAGAAATGTTTCATGCAATTACAAAATTATTGAAGTGACATACAATTGCAAAATTTTGCAAATTAAAAATAAATTGATTATAATGCTTATCAAAGATTATTGCCTGATTTGTCAAGGCATCTCTCCTAACATAAACAAATTGAGAAAAATATAAAATAAACTTGGGAATAAAAAAAATACAACCTAGCCATAGGGAGAAATAGAGAAAAGTTAAAGTAAAACTGAATTTCTTCACTCAGAGGGCAACTCTATTCCCATATGGAGTCTCAGGACATGTTGAGTCCTCAGCACAAGCTTTGGAAACCAGAGGTTGCTTTCTCTCACCACCATCACAGAAAAGAAATCAACCTGTACTGGCTTAAAAAAAAATAGTCCATGATTCCCTTTGGCTTGTATGGAGACACAAAATGGAGCTCAGACCAAACCTTGCCAGTGGTCCTTTAAACATGCTCTCCAGGAATCTATAACATTCATAGGGAAATTCCACTGATTTCTGGGTATAAGTAAGGTGATTTTTAGTTATTTTTTCTTAGAATTTAGTTCCCAGGTTTAATGCCCTCAAAAATCTCTAGTTTCCAGGTGTTGGATGATATTTTCCAGGCTCATGACTTGTAAACATCTGCAACATGCTTGTTCAGTAAAACATAGGGATCACATAAATAATATTGACTATGCTAGTGCTGAATGATGGTATTACTGCACTTAACTTTTGAGGCTATTGCTGGTAAATTGCTTTGTTTGTCTGTTGCTCTATAAAGGAAGTGGGCACTGACCAGTAAATGTGGAATGCATAGGGATTTGGGTAATGCATGGCCCACCATTAAGGTTTTGGGGGGGATCTGTGTTTGCCTCAACTTCCCAAATTGAGACTTGAGGGGATTTATGGGAGTGCACAAGCTGGAATACTGTGCCTATCTTGACTGACCCCACTGAAAAGTAGGGGTAGTGGTCTCACTTCCTCACCAGACTGAGCAAGAAGGGTGATTAGGGAATGTTGCAGGAATTGGTGCTCCCATTATCAGCAACACCCTTTGAGAAGACTAGACCAGAATAAGGTAAGCATTTTTTAAACCCTTATTATAACTCTGTTCCTGCCTTCCTGTCTGTCCAGAACAAGAGTAAGCTTGTGTTAGGTGTAGTCAGTTTTACCTGAGAAACATTGGATAATGATAATAACAACAGCAACAATGACAACAACAATAATAATCCTTGTATCCCTGTGTAGATTACTCACAATTTCCCCAAAGCATCGATGTCAATGCAAAGGGTAATCAAAAATGGTATCTGTAAGTGACACTCAGAAAACAAGCAAGTTTTATTGAAAAAGAAAGCAAATGATTTGATGTGAGCCCTGAACACAAGTGAAAATCCCAGAATGGATTATGCATATGGGGTTAATTAGAATCACCCTTCAAAAACTGCAAGCACCCCAACAACTAGTATTAAATAACTTCGGTGTCATTTTATAACATCAGAGTAAGAATCCCATGGAGAAGGAGTCAAACAATTCAATTCAATTCAATTCAAAATGTGCATTATCCATTTCCTAAGTGCAAAGAACTTCAAGCAGATGCTATTACTTTGTCTGTCAACAAATATTTATTGAATGACTGTTATGTGTCAGGAACTTCACCAAGCGCTGGGATCCAAAGAAAGGCAAAAATTCATTGTACTTCTGGAATTGACCATCAAATATAAGAGAGCACATGTAAACAGCCATGTTCAAATAAGTTATATACAAAATAAATTGGAGATAATAGAGATAAGGCCCTAGAATTAAACGGGATCAGGAAAAGGCTTCTTGTAGAAGGTGGGATTTTAAATGGAACTTCAATGTTGTCTGTAAAAATAGAAGGTATAGTGAAGGAATAATTGAATTCCAGGCATGGGAGACAGTCAGTGAAAAGCCAGTGAATCCAGAGTTTGAAAGATTTTGCATCTTGTAGGAATAAACAGCAAGGAGGTAAAAGTCACCATATTTCAGGATATCAGGAGATTGGAAAGATATGAGGGAGACATTTTGTAAAGGGCTTTAAAGAAAAAACACAGGAATTGGCTGAAAACAGGTGTGTCAAATTTGAAGACCTTGGTTATTCATCTAAACTTCCACAAAATCTTCATTTAAAAAATAATATTATTTTAATTTTTAAATAGATTCTGATCCCTCCCTTTCTGATATGTTTTTTTTTCATGGTTAAAAAATAAAAACAACTCAGCCAAACTAAGCAATATATAAAATGAATCTTCTAGTATAGACAGTGTTCCTCATTCATGCCCCCTACCTCCACAAAGGAGGTATTTTTGTCTTTTATATTATTTCATTTTATGTATAACAATCACAGATTACCGTACTGTGATTACTCATGCCATCAACACAGGCGATGAAAAATCTTCATTAAATTCTCCTTTGGTCCCTTGATGGGATATTATTTAAATGGTGTTTGATTTCATTCCATGGCTGTAATTTACTTTCCATTTTCATTGCTGAATCATTGGATATATTGTTTTCCTAATTATCCTTACTTCCTTCTATATTAGTTTGCATATACTCTCTCATATTTCTCTGGATTCTTTACATGTATTGCTTCATTTCTTTAAAATAGATTCTTGTAATGATAACTTAAGTTTCTTAAATTATGCTAGTTACCCCAAGTATCCCTCAACAAAAGTGATTAATGCATTGAAAAAAAGTTAGAAAACATGCAATATGTAATGCCTACAGACCTCACACCTCCATAAATGGGTGAGGTGTGGAGATCCTTTCATATCTCTTTATCCCAGTAATAATTGATCTTTATAATTTTTTTACATTTACTTTTAATTTTTTGGAATACTTTTGTTTTTTCCATTTACACTGTTTTAGTTTCTGTATATTGTTTTCTTGGTTGTGCTTTTTCCACTGCATCAATTCATGGATGAATTCATATGAATTCATATGTGAATGTGGGTATATATGTTTACAATTATACATGGAGAGAAGGTATAGTTTGAATTTTTTTATTCATGCTTCCTCTGAGTTCATCTCATACCATTTCTGAGAGAATGGTAGTATTTCATTACATTCATATAACACAATTTGCTTAAACATTCCGCAATTAATGGGCATTTATTTGTTTTCAGTTCTTAGGTATTGTAAAGTGCTTCTTTTTTTTTAATTAAACAAATGCTTTATTAACTTCTGGTTTAAAATCATTCATTTCCGCCAGATTTTGAGTTACAGTTTTTCCCCATTTTTCCCCTACCCACCATCCCAGAATAGCAGTCCCACAAGATATCCCATCCTCCAATCTGCTCTCTCCCATATCTTCTCCCATACCCCCTTCGACTTTTCCATTAGAGAAAGGTGAGTCTCTGTGCCCCAATGCCTGCACATCTTATCTCACAATTACATGCAAAAGAGTATTGATAATAGTATTTATATATATTTCAAACATTTAATTTTAAGACCTCAAATTTCAGATCCATTTCCTTCCTCCCTTGCCACCCATTCCCTCTGGGGAGATAAGTAATTCAGTAGGTGTTGTACATGTATAGCTATGCAAAATATTACCACAGTAGATATATTGTACAAGGCTGCTTATAATTCCCTCCCACCCATCCCACCCCCAACCTGGTGCATTCCCTACTTGATCCTGTCCCTCTTCTAGAGTGGGTACTTCCAAACTCCCCTCCCCCCAAGAATGCCCTCCCATCCATCATCCTTCCTCTCACCCCCCTTCCCCCTATTCTGCTGCAGGGTGAGATATCCCATTTAGTATGTATGTCATTCTCTCCCTGAACCAAATTCAATGTGAATGTGGTTTTGCCTTTTTGCCTTCCTATTCTTTCCCTCCCCTGCAGCCACTTCCCCTTGCTTCTTCTACATGAGATAGTTTACCCTACCCTGTTTCTCCCCATCTCCTCTTGCCACTTTCCTCTCTCACCTCATAATTTCACCCCTTAAGTATCATTCCTTCCCAACAAATTCAAACTATACCTTCTCTCCATGTATAATTGTAAACATATATACCCACATTCACATATGTATTCATATGACCACACACCCTTCTTCCATTATTTTCATACTGAGAAAAGTTTCATCAGTCACAGTTATTGTTTTTCCATGTCGGAATATAAATAGGTCAACTTTGATAAGTTCCTTTTGATTTCTTTTCCCTGATTACCTTCTCAGGCATCTCTTGCTTCTTGTGTCTGGATATCAAATTTTCTATTCAACTCTGGTTTTTTTCCTCAAGAATGCTTGAAAGTCCTCTATTCCACTGAATGACCATATTTTCCCCTGAAACAAAATACTCAGTTTTGCTGGGTAGGTGACCCTTGGGTTCATTCCAAGCTCTTTTGCCCTCTGGAATATCCTATTCCATGCCCTTTGATCCCTCAGTGTAGAAGCTGCCAGGTCCTGGGCTCTTCTGATTGTGTTTCCACAATGTTGAAATTGTTTCTTCCTGGCTGCTTGGAGTATTTTCTCCTTGATCTGGGGATTCTGGAACCTGGCTATAATATTCCTGGGAGGTTTCTTTTAAGGATCTTTTTCAGGAGGTGATCTGTGGATTCTTTCAACCTCTGTTTTGCCCTCTGGGTCTAAAACATCAGGGCAATTTTCCTTGAGAATTTCTTGAAGGGTGATTTCTAGGTTCTTTCTTTGATCATGCCTTTCAGGTAGTCCAATAATTTTTAAATTGTCTTTCTTGGATCTATTTTCCAGGTCAGTGGTTTTTCCCATGAGATATTTCACATTGCCTTCTATTCTTTCATTTGTTTGGCTCTGCTTAACAGCATCTTGATTTCTCACAAAGTCACTAGGTTCCATTTGCTCTAGTCTAACTCTGAAGGAATGAATATCCTCAGTGAGCTTTTGAGATTCTTTTTCCATCTGGCAAATTTGGCTTTTTAAGGCATTCTTCTCCTCATTGCCCTTTTGGGCTTCCTTTGCCATTTGAGTTAGTCTATTTTTTAAGGTGTTGTTTTCCTCAGTCAGGCTGTTGACCCTCATATCATACTTTTCCTGCATCCTTCTCATTTCTCTTCCCAATCTTTCCTCCACTTCTCTTATTTGATTTTTAAATCCTTTCTTAAGGTCTTCTATGGCCTGTAACCCTCTCATATTTTCCTTTGGGGCTTTTGGAGGAGGATTTCTGACCTCATAGACCTCTCCCTGTTTTATGCTTCGATCTTCTTTGCCCTGAAAAAAGGAGTCTAAAGTTGCATTTTTCTGTTTATTTTGTTTCCTTTGCCTTGACATGTTGCCATTTAATTACTTGACTTTTGGGCTTGTTGCTACAGTAGGCCTCTGCCACCAGACAGGCAAGCTTTCGTCCTGATTGTTGGGATCTTCACAGCTTTCTGGCAAGCTGGATACCCAGACCTCCCCCCCAGATCACAATCCAGATCCAGGGAGGTTAAAGCAAGAGCGATTAACCTCCAAGACTGATTGCTGGATCTCCCTACAGTTTGCAGACCAGGAGCTGGAGCTGCCACTGGAAACTGCAAAATGGTGTGTCTCCTAAGGGACTTCTAGCCCCCAGGGGAGGAAGCCAATGTGTTCCCCAAATACTGGTCCCAAAATCCATAGGGCACTAACCTCTCACTTTGTCCTAGGCATATCTGTGTTAATAATTCTGGAATTGCCAAAGCAGCTTGTGATGTGGGGTCCCTCCAGCAGGCTGCTGGCCCACCCGCCCTGGGGCTAAAACCGCAGCTCAAGAGGACCTGAGCTCGGCTCTTCTCACTCTGTGCGGCTCCCAGAGCACAGTGCTGGTCCTTCCTGCAGGGCTGCTGGGCTAACCTTGGAGGTTAGCTTCTCTGTGTTGTTCTGTGGGTGCTGGGGCTCCAGAAGTTGTTCGGAATCCCCTTTTACATAGTTTGGAGGAATTCTGCGGGGAGAGTGCCTTGGATGAGCTCTTTCTATTCCACCATCTTGGCTCTGCCCTGTAAAGTGCTTCTTAAAGGTATAAATAACAATTTAAATGACTGGAGGAATATCCAGTGCCCATGGATACAGAATCATCTTGCATTATTCACATTTTCTTCTCTTTGTATTCAAAGTTGTTTTTTTTTTCTCCTGATTGCTTGTAGAACTTATTATTTTTAATTGAATTGTTAAATTTAACCACTGTAAGTCTGAGAATTTTTGGGATGTTGTTATTGTTGTAATTGTTGTTTTTGGTGTGATCTGTTATATTATGTTTTATCTTCCCCCTTAGGCTATCTATGGATTCTTTCAATTGATATTAAGTTTTCTAATTTTTAAAAGTTAAGAAATGTTCTACTTGATTATTTATGCATTACAATGAAAAGGATTTTGTCCTATAATGCTCTCCTAGGAGATCTACCATCATTATGCTGACTCTACACATCCAACCTTTGACATCAATAAGTTTTGTTTGTGGAGTAACATATTTTCATTAATATTTCTACTTTTAAAAATTATTTTATACTAGATTATTTTTGACCTGTATATTAACATTTCCAATCTATTTTTCTTCTGTTTCTTTGGTGAAACTTACCATTGAAGATTTCATTTTTATTCTCTTTTGCCAATTATATATATTTTTTTCTGTGAAGGCTGTAAATCCTGCTTTAATAATTCTCATTTCCCTTTTGAACCACTTGTGAACCATGTGTTATGATTCATGTTCTCCTCACTTTTACTCTCTATCACAAGTTTTGGGTTATTTTTTGTTTGTTTTGCAGTTTTTAGTCTCAGATGCCTGAACTTTTTTAGTAGTTCTAGAGGTCCAACTTTCTTTTCTTAATGTCTTGCCTCTTGATTTATCTCCTTATGTCCAAGGTATTTGAGTATTTGAGATTTTTTTCCTGAGATCTTTGCTAATTTTATTCATACCCACATACAAACACACACACACACACACACACACACACACACACACACACACTTTCCTCCTCTTCAATTTCTGACCGTTTTACTGATGATGGATATTTCCTTAGTGGCTGCCTCTCTAAGTATCTCAACCTCTATGTGTCAGTCTCTTCCCAGGTACTTAACGGTTCTCCAGGCTAATTCTCTGCCTCAAATAACTTCTGAGTGGTCACACTTGACCCCAGTTGGATGCTATGCTCTTTACTAAGCTCAGGCCTAGACAGCTATACCCCTGCACCTTACACACACACACACACACACACACACACACACACACACCCGTACACATACACACACATACACACGCACACACTGTCCTATCCTGATGTCCTCTTCCACTCCTCTGTATTCCTTAGTTCTTTGACCTGATAGAAACAATTCAGAAATTCACCATACTGATGCCATGCTCTCATGCATATCCTGGCACTAGTAGTTCAGAGCTTTTCAGTACTGATGCTATGGGGTTGCAGCTACTGCCTATTTGTCATGACCCAGATAAATTTTTGCAGCCTGGAGTGGAGTCTGTATGGCACTGGTAGGAGGCAGGAGACATACTAAAGTGAATTTTTTTTAAAGGTGTGTTAGGTCCTTTGGTTTTCTAGTAGAGTTTTGGTTCTGGGAGCATAGGTATAGGGGAGAGATGCTGAGTATGCTCAAGGTCATTATCAGTTTATTTTTCTGTCATTCTTTTGCACTCTATGTGTTACAGACCACAGAGACAATTGAAATCACTTTGGTGTATTATTTCTGTTTTGCAGAGGTGTGAAAAGATGTGTGATCAGAAATAATGTGGAACTCTCCATCTGGTCACTATCCTGTATGTATTGTTATCTTATGGAACAATATTAGTCTGTTCTATCCAACTACTACTATTTCACAATTCTCCAATTAATGTATGTCTCCTTTGTCTCTACCTCTTTGCTACCACAAAATTGCTGCTATGAATGGTCCATGAGTCTTTTCTATAAGCAGCATTTTTTAAATGCTCAGCTTATATAGTTTATGTATTGAATTTGCTAGAGTACTTTATGGAAATCTCAGCAAAAAAGGGCATGGAACAAAGACACTAATTTGGGATGTGAGACTATAGTACAATATTGTAATCATAAAGATAATAGAAAAACAAACCCTGAAAGTGAATTTTAAGGCATAAGCTCCTTTCAAAGAAAGGTTCCATTGATTTTTTTTGTAATTATATGTTTTATTATGTTTTTCATTTATATAATATAATATCCTGCTGATAGTGAATTTATAATCACAGGGAGAACTAGCTCATGTATTTAAATTCCAACAAAATAGATATAACTAAGACACTGGTTTTGTCCAATGACTAAATAACTCATATTTTAAAATATACTATTCATGTTAAAATTCAATTCAATTTAACAACAATGAAACATTTATTAAGTGCACATTTTCAACCAGGCACTGTGTTTATCACTTGTGATACAGAGAAAAAAGTAGAGGTGGCCTTGGTCTCAAGAGGTCTATATTGTACTGGCAATTAGGAATAGTCACATTACTTGTACTCATTCATTATATTTGACCTTGTCAGTATTTAACACACTAAAACTACAGATCCATAGAATGACTATATTGCACATCATTTCCTTTCTCCTCTTTTTTAAAATACTGTAACAAAATCTCTGGCTCAGTTCTGGTTTCCTCCTTGTCTGTCTGTGTTCCAGTGGATCCTCATGTGTTAATGAGTTGTTAATTTGATCCTTGCTATACAGTTCATCCAAGGTCTTTACATATAAGAACCTTACTAACATAGAATGATAGAAATTGATATATTTAACTTCATTACATTCATTCATTAACTTACTACAGTGTGCAGAAAACCTGGTTAGGAAGGGAGAGGGAAAAGCATTTATTAAGTATTTTCTATGTTCTGAGGAACTGTGCTAAACACTGGGGAAATAAATAACAAGCAAAAAGAAAGTAGGACCAAAGTGAGAATGGTAAGCTGGGAACAAATAAACCTGACATAAGGTAGTGTTTAGGCTCATGTAATTTACAATCTAGCAACTGATTTTTGTCCAGTTGTTTCAGCCATGTCTAACTTCATGACCCCATTTGAGATTTTCTTGGAGAAAGCTACTGGACTGGTTTGCCATTTCCTTCTCCAGCTTATTTTACAGATGAGCAAACTGAAGCAAACAAGAATGTAATGACAAGTACAAGCAACTTCCGGTTTTGGATCAAAAACATAGCAAACTCCATTTATTCAGTGATAGATTAAGACAAAACATTCACAGAAAAGCAATATCAAATTGCAGGGTAACTGAGTGATTTGGTAAATTCTCAATTCAATCACAAAGTACTAAGGTCTAAGCACTCCACCCCTGGGCAGAACATTCATTTAGTCAATCACAAAGTCTTCTCACTATTCAACTGGAGATTAGTTTCCAGTCATAAACAAATTACCTTCATTTGGTCAGTCACAAAATATAAAAGTTGAAAGTTTTCCACCCCTGGATCACAACTGAATTAAAATTATCATCAAATACCACAAAGTACCTTCTCAAAGGGGCAGGGGAGAGCAAAAAGGCCATCTACCCCTAAGCCAGAACAAGATTATGATATCATCACAGTATTCAATACCCAAGGAGAAGTCTTTTCTTTATCTTGACCCAAGGCAAGTTGTCAGCAATTCCTGGTCCTGGGAAGAAAAATTTTAAGAAAGTCACAATATACATTTCCAGCATCAATTCACACTCTGCCCTGCAGTCTCAGGACCCCTGAAAACATCAGCAAGGCCCTCTTCCAGGATTTCTGTAAACATACAAGAAAATCCTCCTTCAGGGCTTCTGAACCAACAGCAAGGTTCCAGGACCTCTGCAAAAACAGCATTGTCCTTTACCAGCAGACAAATCTGGCAAAGTAACATCAAAACAGATAGAAAAAATACGGACACCATAGTCATGCCTCCTCTGTTTTTGATGGCTCTGGATGGCAGTTCTCAAAGGTCCTGGACAGCTCCAACTGGCCTTCAGCAATCTGGGCAGCTTTGGCAGGCAGTTCTCTCTCTGTCTCTCTGCCTCTCTCTCTTTCTCTCTCTCTTTCTGCCTCCACAATGCTGCTCCAAAAAGTTCTTCTGGCCTCTTTCTAAATCCAAGTCACCAGTTCAGCCCACTGTCTTCACATCAACAAGTCCACCCCACAAATGGAATTCATAAACTCTGTGTTTTAACACAACCCAAAAACCAAGCCAATACAAGGGGATCCTTAAATTCCATTACCATTACAGGATTATACAGGTAGTAAATAAGAGGCTAAATTTGAACTCAAGGAGATGAGTCTTCCTGACTCCAGACCCAGTTCTCTACTGCCCAACCTAGCTGCCCTAGTAAGTATAGATCCATATTTTCTATCCAGCATCATCAAGTAGTACCAGTTGATAGTATAGCAATCAACAATCATCTATTAAGCACTTAATATATTCAAATAATTGTACTAATTTGTGGAATATTTATGAGATGGCATGGACAAGAGTCCATAGGATAAGCAGGTATGAATGCATTGTGATATGAGTTACTGGAGGAAATACCCACAACAATAATATCACAGAGTTAGTGAAGTTTGAAGTTATACCTAAAGTTATAACTAAAGTTTGAAGAAATACCTAAACTCTACATATAGAAACAAATTATAAGAGAATCTGGACTAATTTGTAGTGTTTCAAGTTCTCCAGAAATCCAGCATCAGAGAAGAGTGCCATTAGATGAATTTCCTAAAAAGGGGCTCTAAAGCCTCATTCTCCCAATTAATCTGTTTGTCTAGCAGCCTATTTAATTCTAGCTTTTGTTCATGTTTTTGAAAAGTATAAAAAATGGTATCACTTTTAATTTTTTTACCCAGAAGAAATCTTTATATATAAAAGAATATGTATTAACATTTGGACAATCAACAATTTACATGTAAACAATCTGTCTTGTATTTATTTTATTTAACCTCTTTAGATTTATTCCACTATACTTAAACACACACTCACCTCCCCATTTAGAATGAATTCTTCTTGAGATAGGGATCAATTTAATATGTGTGTGTGTGTGTGTGTATGTGTGTGTGTGTATTCAAGTCTTGATAGATAGTAGGGATGGGAAATAGATTCTTTACCTATGATTTCATAAGTGTTTGGGAATTCCCAGGGGAGAAAAATCCTATTTTGATTGCAGGGAGGTATGTTGCCCACAATTTATAGTCTTAGAGAAGCTCCTAAAACTTTCTCAAGGTTAAATGCTTTGTCTTGTGTCACATAGCCAATATATGTCATAAGGGGATTTGAATTCTGATCTTCTTAGTTTTGAGACCAGCTCTCTATCCACTATACCATGTTGCTTCTTTGATAGTATGTAGATCTTAATAAATATTTTTTTATTGATGAATTAAGTTGTTGAAATAAATAGAAAAAAAGAGAACTTTAATTTTGATATGAACAAGAAATATATATTTTTTTAACAATGAAAGTTTCCCAAATGGACTAAATTAATAGCATTTTTCCTCTTAAGAGGATATTTTCTTATAAGACTAGGTGTCCTTATGGGCAGGGCAGTAGCCACTCACAGAACCATCTACTAATGACACATCACACAAAATGAAGTTGGAAATAGGCAGGGGTAGATGAACTAAGAAGTGCCTTTTTCGTTCAGGTTAAAATAGACAGAGGAGTAGATTGAGGGTGGAGAGAGCTGGAGTGAAAGAAAAACACTGGAAGGAATTGAGTGTTCCACCATCCAGCTCTAACTAGAGGGGAGAGGAGACTGATGGAGTGGTATCTAAGGTTGTATGGGGTGTTCAGAAAGGATTAGCACCTCTGGGGTGAGGGCTTACTTAACCCTTTTCAGGCTTGCTTATGCACCTTTGGTGTCTGTCACCCAAATATCACCTGTGTATCTAAGTAACTGTTGCATATAAAGTGGCCACACCCCATAAAACCATTATGGCAAAGGCAAAAACCTCAAATCCATTGGTGAGTTAGAAGAATACCTCAAGCATGTGAAGACTTCCTCCAATAGAAGAGATCAATGAAATCAATTACTTCCGATGATTATAAAGGCAGCCAAAACCTGCATTGTATAGCACTTACAGCTTGGTTAGCCTTTGACAATGCCAAGATCATCCTCTGAATGCCAGTCATCCTGGCTTTTGTTTTGTCACTGGACTTGGATGACTCTGGAAGAGAGTGAGGCTAAGGACTCTGTGAAAATCTGCCTCACTTAAATCCAATATACGCTCAAATCAAGACATCACTGCATGATGCCTTTGATCCTCTCCAAGAAAACGAAGAAAAACAACATCCAAGGTTTGAGTTAGCATAATAATAAAAAGATGAAGTGATCAGTTTATACTGGAAGGGCCATCTTCTTGGCCAGGTAGAACTACAGATAGAGAGTAGAGAAGAAAAACTCAAATCTGCTCCATTTTTTGACCAAAGTTAATTCCCTTCTTCTTAGTTAACCTAGTCACCTCCCTGTACCATATTACTATTGAAGTTATTGCACACAACAAATAAGCTTTAGTCCACTGCTGTTCAAAACTCCTGAACTCAAGCAATTCATCAACCTCAGCCTCCCTAGCAAAAGGTGTGGGCTACAAAGCCCAGCTCATTATATGTCTGTAAGTAAAAGACTGGATGAACACTTGCTGAATAAGTTCTAGTGGGGACTCTTTTTTTGTTGCAGCTTGAACTAAATGGGTCCTGTACACCTTGAAAATCCTGGGATTCTATGTAAATGCCATCTATTATTATTTTGAATGCACTTGAATGAAGAAAAGCCTGAGAAAATGGAAGAGATTGTAAGTATTATCAAACGGCAATTTATGAAGGGAGTTTTTTCACATGTACTCTTGCCTGAAGTGGAACACCTTAATCTCTCCACATCTACACAAATACTCTATCCTTTCCTATTCTTTTGTAGGGAAGAGCAAGCACTAATTGTTCCTAATTGGATTTTGATGGGTTCTTACCTAATTAGCAGTTATATAGTTTTTTACAAACTTAATGAATCTCCATCCTCTTCATACAAACATCTCTTTCACATTTTTAGAGATCAGCACAAAAGATGCCTAATGACAGGGGGAAAAAAGGAAGAGAGAAAAAAAGGAAAGATTTGCATTTTCATTGTGCTGTCTGACCTAACAAGTGATGAACATTTTGGATCTCATCTCTCTCTGTTTGAAAGCTTCAGTGTTTTGGTCCTGACATACGGCTAATTTGAGGAGATATGTCTTTATTGTACTGACTACTAATTAATCTTTCTAATTACAGCATATCCCAACAAGAAGCAAGATCAGATGCAGGGTGATAGCAGCTAAGAAGGAAGAAGCTCCTGCTTTTCATGCTGCATGGTTGATTCACAATCAAATAGGGAAGTCTTCAACCAAATAGCTCATTCTGGGACAACTGACTTGATGTTATAATTACTGTTAATAAGCTCAGAAATAGCCTCTCAACTTTTAGAGGAAATATTCATGTTATGTGTTTGCTGTAATCATAATTTCTAAAGCCATCCACCTCTATAAAGTTTTTAGTTTTAGCCACTACAGTGTAATTGTTTAGTAAGCACAGAGAATTTATGAGTTTTTTGGTCAAAAGATTTCCTGCTAATGTAACCAAGAGCCCTGAAATGCACTGATTGCTCTACCCTGACTCTAATTGTAAAACCCAGGTAACATTCACAATTGCTAATTAGGCGTACAGACAGCACTCTAAGCAGGAATATAAGAAAGATGGAAAGCAATCTCTGCAAGGACTCATAGAAATCAGGAAGAGAAGTTGATTGGATTTTTGTATGTGCTTTGCCTCTATGCCTTCTTTCTGGCAAAGATGACACATTAAAATATCAGGAGGCTGCTAGAAAGGCCCCCAACTCCACACTAAGGATAGGAGCCCAGAAGCATCCAACTTATTTTGGTTCCCATCTGGCATTGCCCACAAAATATGAGATGTCTATCCAGGGCAGTGATCCTCACAACTAATGCACTAAGGTCTCAGACTAGATTGGGAGGATGGGCTTACTAATAAGGCAGAAAATGGGTCTCAAAATACTAGGTTTTGAGACAGAGCCTGTAACCTTTCAGGCAGTGTGTCTCCTGTTTGTCATTCTTGCTCATCCCAATCATTTTTGATATTTGGGTTGAGTCATGCAGAGCTGACAGTGATTACAGGTATAGGTGGGAGGAGGGGGAGAAATTGTATACTCACCATATAGCCTGTTAAACAAGGATCCAGCTGGTTTGTCAGAACAAAACAGGAAGAAGGGCAGGGAGAGGGGAAAAGGCTGAAAATAAGTGAATTCTTCAGAAAGTCCAGGAACAACTCCCAAGAGTATGTCATTTTTTTAATGCATGCTATGAATAAGTGTGAGCATTTCAGAACTAAGACAGTAAGAGATGAGACTCAGAGTTTTTTGCAAAGTAATTTTCAGAGTTAATATGCCAAGTTAAACAGTATTTTAACTAATTGATTGAATAAGAGCCATGGGAAAAACAAAAACAAAATATAACAAAACAAAATATTGATAGCAAATTGGATTAGTCATTTTTCAGTAGTGTCTTATTCTTCATGACCCCATTTGAGGTTTTCTTGGCAAAGCTACTGGACAGGTTTGCCATTTCCTTCTCCAGCTTGTTTTATAGATGAGGAAAATTAGGCACACAGGGTTAAGTGACTTGACCAGGGTCACACAGCTGGTATGTGTCTGAGGCCAAATTTGAATTTAGAGAGATGATTCTTCCTAACTCCAGGTTTGGCACTCTATCCACTGTGCTACCTATCTGTCCAGGCAAATAATAGAATAGAGTGTAATTTATCTATAGAAATTAAGAGGAGGGGGAAGCAGATATTCGGTAGTGCAAACTTGGACCTAGGAAGAGCTTTTTATAATCCTGCGTCAGATATTTAGATATGTGACCTTGAGACTGTCACTTAATATCTATATACCTCAGTTTTCTTCATTTGTTAAATAGGAAAATAATAGCACCTACTTTTTATGATTGTTTTGAAAATCATGTGATCTTCCATCAAGTCAAATAGTTTGGCACCTTAAAACATCATATAAAAGCATTAGTGTGTATTGTTTATGATGGGGATGGTAGGAGAAGGAATAGAAGGATTACAATGAAGAAAATGGACATTTGTGTATGATCCTAACTTCCAAAGAGGAAAATGGAAAAACAATCAAAGAAATAAGAGCTTTTAGAAACACTTTGAAAAAATAACTTACCAAAAAGTCATCAGATCCTATGAAACTTAGAGAATAATGTGCATAGGTTCTCAGCCCTAGTACATCCAAGAGTTCTCATGCAGTTCTCTGTAAGAACCTGCAGAACCTCCACATGTTCACTGTACACTCTGTGCAGATGCCTGCCATGTCAAGGAGGTCATACCCACATATCCTATTTCTAAATCATTTCACCTGGGCCAGAACCAAATTCACCTATTATACATTTTGGCTAAAGGAGAAGGGAACACCCCTCAGTTAACAGCTTTGTAACTTAACTGGAACCTTAACTTTAGTATCTAAATCATTATTAGAATCTGGGGGAAATGATGAATTCTTTAAAAAGTTTGTGGAGAAAAGATTAAGTGAAAAAATTAACCTTCTGATGATCCCTTAAATCACACTGTTTAGGAGCCTGCCTATTGTATTTTACCTCACTGTTAAACTTATGCACTCTCCAAGCATGTCTTCTACAGACATTTATTTGTCAAAGCTCTCCTTAAGATTAAAATAAGTAATATCTCCTTGAGGGAGATGACCAAGTGTCAGATATATATGTATAAAACACACTTACATGCACATGCATGCACATATACATATGTGATTATATACACACTGTATATTATATATGTACACTATGTAAATGTATGGTGTTTATATACCACACACACACACACACATACACACATATATATATATATATATTGTGTCTAATGTATATATTATACATTTTAAATATACATTCAAATCTTTTCCATTTCATTGTCAGTATTCCTGATAAAAGACATTGGTCTATGATATTTTCTCTCCTATAAATAGCATTTTGGAAGTATTTGACACCTATCCCAGCTAATTCTGACACATTCATTTTGGTTCCACAGATTATTCTCAGGGTATAAAGACAGATGTTTCATATCAGGTAGTCTTGGTGACAATTCCCCACCTTGGATATTTTAGCTGGGCCAGGTGGGAGAAATCACAGTTCAATATGCTTCATCAGGAATACAAAAAATAAAATAAAAAGTCAGACTCTTTAGTATCCTTTGAAGATTAGGGATATGGTTTGTTTATTTTCCTCTTATTTATTATCTGCATTAGTTATTTTTGCATACATTAAACCTAAATACCCAGCTTACAGCAAAACATTTTCTTAAAATTAAGGGAAGGTGGAACCAAATGGTTTGTTGAAATGTTAATTCCTTACTCTGGGAACAAAATAATTGGAAATATAGAAAATTCAATCAATATGGCTTAAATCATGGGGTTAAAAAATGAATGTGAGATGGAAGGACTCAGTTTGCCAAGAGAAATATAGTATTTAGAAATCAACTTTAGATAGAGTTGAGTAGTCAACCAAAATGAAGAGATGGAAAGATGATCAAGAAGGATTCTTATGGCAGTCGGCGGAAGCGTAGTGTGAGGGAGAGAGGGTGACCATGGCTGCTGGACAGCTAGTTTCTCTCTGTCGGGGCCTGTCGGCAGCCCTGAACGTCCCGGGAACGCTGAAGGCCTTGCTGACCCCCGCCGCCAGCCCGAGGTTTAATTTCAGTTTGTAAAAACAAGAATCTAGCCAATATCATACCCCTCCACCAGTGTAAATTAATTCATACTACTTTGTCAAGGAAAGGACTAGAAGAATTTTTTGATGACCCAAAAAACTGGGGAGAAGAAACAGTCAAATCAGGTGCTGCATGGACCTGTGAACAGTTAAGGTACAAGAGTAATGAAGATTTACATAAACTTTGGTATGTCCTACTGAAAGAAAGAAATATGCTTCTCCCCTTAGAGCAGGAGGCCAAAAGACAGAGATTGCCAATGCCAAGTCCAGACAAGGTGTCAGAGTCCATGGATGCTTTGGATAAAGTTATTCAGGAAAGAGATGATGCTTTGAGACTTCTTCAGACAGGTCAAGAAAGGCCAAGACCAGGTGCTTGGAGAAGAGACATTACTGGACGTGTCATCTGGTACAAGTATAAGCAGTGGCCAATATCTTGGTACCTAAACAAAAGATACAACAGGAAAAAGTTCTATGTAATGCCTTATGTGGAACAGTTTGTCAGACTGAGGCTTGAGAAGTACTTACATGGTGAAGCCAAGAAGAAAAATTTGCAGAGGAAGAAACAGAAAATGCTTCAGAGAAAATTTCCACACATGTCTGCAGAAGCCCAAAATTAGAATCTAACCAAGGATACAGTGGACTCTTTTCCTTTTCCTAGTCCTGTCTCACCTCGGTAAAATGGAACTTTCCACTTAAGTTGTAATTTAAGGCTGGCTGGTAAATAATGGCAAACTCATGGTAAGTGGTTTATTAAAAAAAGTTATTTCAGTCTTAAAAAAAAGGATTCTTATTTGTATACATCTCATTTTCCCACTAATTTTAAGTTCTTTGAGGACAAAAGTCCTCTATCTTTATAGCTTGCTCAATCTCTAGAATAGTCTTTCACACAGGAGACACTCAATGGCTTTTATTAAATCTTGGCTAGGAAGAAATATGGTATAATGGAAAGTGCATTCAATTTGCTATAATATGGCTTTTTCTTGAATCTTGATTCTGGTATTTGGTTTCAAATGAGCAATCACCCCAAGGAGCATTTATTATACATGTTCTATGTGCCAGGCATTACCTATGTGGCCTCTATATCATCACTTGGAGCCAGTTTCTTCCTCTCTAAAAGGAGGCTGTTGTATCACCTGTCCCCATTGGTCCCCTCTGTAAGCCAAGAATAGGATTCAAATTTCTGTGATACCAGGAATTGGGTCACACTGAAATTGGTGGGGGGAAGGAGGGAGATAAATCTCTTTGTGGTCAGGGAGGAGTATATGTGGTGTGTGGAGTGTCTGGAGACTTGAATACAATGTGCATACTATTTAGAATAGGAATACTTCAATATCATTCTAAGAATAAGGCTACTTACTCCACCAATCTAAATGTCAAGCCCTCTAAAGCTTACTTGACCTATTTGAGATGGGATGTGACCAACATTTTTATGGCTTTAAGGTCAGCTGCTCTGGATTTAGTACTCCAGTACTTTTTAAACTGTGGATCCTGGCCCCATAGTGACCCACAATTTAAGAAGTGCTGAAGGGGTCTCCAGTAGAAAAATATTACGAAGTCTGAACTAGACTATTTCAGGACATGTCACCAAAGCATCTCATGGTGGGAAAAATCTATCAGAATTTGTTTTCTGCTAGCTTATTTAGCCTTTGAAAATTCAGAGTCAATCTCTCATTGTTTTGGTGTATCAGTGAAAGGCATTAGTGGAGGAAAAATAATGAAAATAATATCCAAATGTATATAGTATTCTATGATTCACTATCTTTTACACAGTCCACTTTAAGCCATCCACTTGGTAGAAATGCAAAAGTCCCATCTGGTAACAAAATCTAGAAATATCAGCTGTCTCTTCTGTAAACTCCAACTACTCCCTTTCAGAAAAGTAAGGAAATTAGAATTGGGCAGACAGCCTCTGTATTTATAATGGGTTTCTGTATCACCACTTAGGGAGTTATTTTGCAAAGCACTTGTATTTAATGTTTTTAGGTTCAGTTGAAATCCCCCAGGGTTTTTCATTTAGCCAAGCAATCACTATTCACAAAGCTATCCAAGTAGCACATCAATACAATATTGATATCCTTCACTGAAAAAGAAATACAATTTTGAGGAAATTTTTAATGAATATTCCTGAATGGTTAGGGAAAAAGAGGGAGGGGAGAAAAATGTTGTCCTAAGCAAGATTTTCCTATGTGAAATTAAATCCGATGCATGATATTGTGGCAGGGCTTTGGAATATGTCCATTAAGTAGGCTGGTTTCAAATTTGTTTCACTGGTTAATTAAATCCAAGAGTTTGCAAGACAGGTTGTCATATTATTTTGGATTCCATTTTTAAAACATGCAAGTCTGAAGTAATGTTAATGAGCTCTGAAGGGGTAGATGGGAGCATTGGCAAACTCCATCTGATCTGTTGCTAATCCTAGCAGGCGTTTTGTGCTAATTTTATTTCTCCTCTCCTGAAATGAAGTCAGTTTGGGTAAAAACTGGCTGAAGCAAGATACAGCTTTTCCCTTTCAGCTGAAACTAAGCCTGACGGGAAAGGCCACTACAAAATTCCTTATGGAATGAACTGACATAAAAATGGTAAACTTAATCCTTTGGTGAGGGAAATAGATGAAGTCAATCTGATATAATACAGCATCTCTCCCAGATATTAGAATGATATTTATTTTTAAAGAAATATATACACATTTATCCTCAATTTCCATGACTTACCAAAAGCAATCTCATAATGATTCCTAAGAACTAAAAACATTAATGGACATGGATACTGTGGAAATAGCAATGGCCTGAGTGTTAAAAACTTGAAGTTTATTCTTATCTCTGCCAATTATTCAGAGTGATACTTTGAACAAAGTGCTTCTGCTGCAAGTACATCCTATCTAACTCTCCTTCTGCTACTGTGACTACATTCTTGACTACCAGGGGAATCATGAGGGACTTGTGGTCTTCTTTTCTCTAATACTATTGGCTCAATTCATGATCAGCTCTTTTTTCATTCAATCTTAAGTACCTAGTGTCCCTGGTTCCTTTAACCCCTTACCAACGATTAGCTTTCAAAAATATTTATTTTGAAAATGTATCCAGAACAAAAATATAAATATTTCTCGCAAGCACCTTGGGAGGACACGCTCAAATACTTCTTTGGTTTCTATGAACATTTGTCTTGAATTTAAGTCAAAACCTACATAGTGCCTACATAGTAGTTCCTACATGTATCCCACCAAGTTCACATCTAGATGGAGCAAGATTGCCAGATGTTTCCTAATATCATGTGAACACCAGTTTTTACTCTTCTGGTCATTGATGCCAAGCTTGTCACAAAATCTGGAGCCTAGTTGAACCACAGTCCAGATGTTTGCTCTCTTAATTTTTGATACTCACAACATTTGAGTCCCTCCTTTAAACTTAAATTGAAAAGGCCAAGGACAGAGGGCCATTTCTCCCCTTGTGAATCATATGCTGCTTATATTGGTTTCAGTGGGAAAGGCCCAAGGTTCCTGACTTTAAATTACTGTCTCTGGCCATACAACTTTGGATAAGGATTATAGTCACAAGGAGAATAACCAAAGGAGAGGCCAAAGCCAAAGAAAACCTCTCCTAAGGTATTTTAGCAGTTCAAACTGTACAGCCAGCTCAAAAAATTTCCTTTTAACCACAAAGTGAGAAGATTGGGAACAGTTACAGAATTTCTACTTATGCTGCACAGTCTTTCTAAGACAATCCCATCATACAGCATCCCAACTGTCCAAGAAGTAGGATCTTTGGATCCTCTCTCATGGGAAATTGCCATCAGCCAAGGATATGGATGCACTTTGTCCAAGGGTCTCATCTTCTTCACCTATAAAATGAGGCATTGAATTAGATGGCATATATTTTCCCTTCCCGTTCTAGAGATACGACCTTCTAGAAGAAAGGGATTAATTAATTTCTTATCTAAGGAGATATCTAGGCCTAATAAAGTAGGCTTCAAAGGATTTTGGTACCCAATAAAGTTAAAAATAGAGGAAATGGAGGGAAGAAGAGAAAGAGAAAAAGACACAGAAAGAAACAGATGGAAAAAGACAGAAACAGTGATAGAAAGACAGAAAAACATTGGAGATAGACAGAGGATTGTGAAGATAGAGGGGTAGAGAAAGAGAGAAAATAGAGATAGATAAATAGAGGCAGGAAGACAGACAGAAAGATAAATAGAAACAGAGAGTATGTGATTTCACTGGAATAGAAAAACTTAATGAAGAAAATCTCTTTTTTTAAAAAAATGTAGAATGGCATCTATTCTGGAATTTAGGACTCTTAGAGAATTGCCTAGGGGAACTGACATTTTAACTGATTTGCCCAAGGTGATAATCCAGTGGCATTATCAGAGGCAAGGCTGGAACCCAGCAAACTCCAAGGACTCCTCTCTAAGCCACATTGACTATCTCCTTGTAAATAGTCTACAGAAGTTGTTCTCTGTATAATACTCTCTAGACCACTTTGGAAAGACTAGAAAGATAGAGATGTGACAAAAGACTATGTAAATAGCATGTCAGGGTGTTGGAACATATGACTAAGAAAGGACACTCCTCCATTGCTAGCTTTAGCAGTGTGTGTGCTGCTCCTTCCTGTCTTCAAAGTGATGATTTTATTCCAGCACTTAATCTTCTCCCTGTCTGAGAAAGCTGCACTAGGTATCTGTGAGAGCTGTAGAAATGTCTTATCCTTGCTATATCAAAATATATACGGCAGGATGCTATTCTGCTAAATGTCATCTCTGAAGCACAGGCACCTGGCTCACCCTGGGGACATCCTGTCACTTGAGGATTCCACAAAATTTGGGGCCGGTTTGGGGAAATAAATGGTATATCCCGAAAATACTTAGTATAAATGGCACCCATCCTATGCAAACAACAGTTTGCATGTGTGCCTAAAGCTACAACTGTATAATGAAGTCAGATGGCCCAAGAATTCCAAGATTTCCAGCAGGGAGAAATCTCTTTTGAAATTTCATCTTCATTCCAGAGGTGCTAATGGACACGCATTATTGCTTCTAATCAGAAACCAAGAAACTGCTGAATGAACTGGGGAACAGTAAAACAAACAAAGAACAACCCAACAGACCCAAAGCTAGATCTTGCCACTTGGATAGTTTCTTCCTAGTGAGAGATGAATAATTTAGAAGGGCCATTGGCTTGATGAGGCAATATGGTCAGCGTCTGGATGTTTATCTCATTTTTTTTTCATTCCCATTGCTACCCGACAATATTAGGAATTAACCAATTTCTGCCTAGCCTATTAAAATCAGCTTTTAACTACTAATTATCCTGCCTCCTGTCTCCATCACTCCAATCTATCCAATCTTTTCTTGGAGATATTAAGTGCTTAAGAAAGGTTGTTTTTAAATTACAGATTCACGGGTTTTTAGAGCTAGAAGGAGCCTTAGAAACCAACAAGTTCAACTCCAAAATCACCTGTGTAAAATAACCAAGTAATATTGCTGCCTATGTTTGAAGTTTTCATTACATCTCAAGGTAAGATATCTAAGTCTTAACAAGGGTAAGTGTTGCATCATTGCAACTTCTTTGAAAATAATTCTTAATTGTTTTGTTAAAATCTTCACTGGTTTTTAAAAGAAACTATGATGGTTCTTTGTTCCCAGTGCCTATTTTTCTAGATGTTCAGGAATTATTTTATGAATAATATGTCCTGAAGCTGTGTATACAATATTGTCCTTTTAAAGGCCTTTTAAAGAGTATTTAATGATGAAAATGGTACAAAAATGTTTTATGTAAAGAAGTACATTTACATTTATCAAAGAATTGAGATATTGCCATTGTTATGGATGAAAATTTTGGTACCTAATTTGAGCACAAAAATAGCATTATTTTAATATAATGAAAATATATAATGAAGAAAAACAACTTTCAGAACAGGATTTGAACAATCTTTTAGAGAAGTGTACAGAGTGTAAGTAAGAACTCAAAGCTTTTTTTATTTAGTTGGGGTGATATCTTGCTTTTATGGAAACACTTTTATGTTATAGAGAGGTAATAATGCATCTATTCATTAAAAATTATAGCAATTTAAGAGTGAACAAATACAGTTTTAAGGGCATAAAAGGCACATTATCATGTTAAAAACTTCATAGAACAACAAAGTATGATGGTTTTTAGCCGAATTTGCATATAAATGGCTCATGACTACAGAAGGGATAAAAAGTAAGATCTTGAGAAATCATAGAAACATTTGGAGACTAAAGAATAAATTAAAATCACTTGACTTGATAGGAATATTTTGGTGAGTTGTTACTTTTTAGGTAAATGCTTAGTCACATAAAATCAAGAATCTCTTATTTAAGTCAATAAGCAGAAGGGCAAGGCAAGAGACAGTGAGCAAGAAATCTTCAGGGAAAGAGGAGTCTGAGAAGTAAATACACATACACATAAAACAAAAGAAACAAAAAAAACTTGTGATTCTATAAGAGCAAACTATTTATATCCCTATATAGGAGGAATATACATAGACATAGGGTGTCGGTATAAATTATCTGATATGATGATTAAAAAAAAAACTTATTAAGGTGTGCAAAGGAATTGTAATGGAAAAGAGGAAAGGAGCAGGCAGAAAAATTATATCACATGAAGAGGAAAACATATATTATACTAGAAGGAAAGAAGGAAGGGAGTTGAGCATTGTATGAGTTTTACTCTCATTGGTTTAGGTTCAAGGAGGGAATATCATACTCAATTAAGAATAGGGATTTAGCCCTTTCCGCGCTGCCCAGAAGAGGGTTCCATACGGCGTTGTTCTCGGTTTCCGTCGTAACTTTAAAGGGAAACTTTCACAATGTCCGGAGCCCTGGATGTCCTGCAGATGAAGGAGGAGGATGTCCTCAAGTTCCTGGCTGCAGGAACCCATCTGGGCGGCACCAATCTGGACTTCCAGATGGAACAATATATTTACAAGAGAAAGAGTGATGGCATCTACATCATTAATCTGAAGAGAACTTGGGAAAAACTTCTGCTGGCAGCACGTGCCATTGTAGCCATTGAAAACCCAGCCGATGTTAGTGTCATCTCATCCAGGAACACTGGCCAGAGAGCTGTTCTGAAATTTGCTGCTGCCACTGGCGCCACACCTATTGCTGGACGTTTCACACCGGGCACCTTCACCAACCAGATCCAGGCAGCTTTCAGGGAGCCTCGCCTCTTGGTGGTCACTGATCCTCGGGCAGATCACCAGCCTCTGACTGAAGCATCGTATGTTAACCTCCCAACCATTGCCCTGTGCAACACAGACTCCCCACTTCGCTATGTGGACATTGCCATTCCATGTAACAACAAGGGAGCTCACTCTGTGGGTCTGATGTGGTGGATGCTGGCCCGTGAAGTTCTGCGGATGCGTGGTACCATCTCCCGGGAACACCCATGGGAGGTTATGCCTGATCTTTACTTCTACAGGGATCCAGAGGAGATTGAAAAGGAAGAGCAGGCCGCAGCTGAGAAGGCAGTGACAAAGGAGGAGTTTCAGGGTGAATGGACTGCACCCGCCCCAGAATTCACTGCAACTCAACCAGAGGTGGCTGATTGGTCCGAGGGAGTACAGGTGCCATCTGTGCCCATTCAGCAGTTCCCCACAGAAGATTGGAGTGCTCAGCCAGCTACTGAGGACTGGTCTGCGGCTCCTACTGCTCCGGCCACTGAGTGGGTAGGAACTACTACAGAGTGGTCTTAAAACCCAGATGCTCTAATAGTGTTGGAAAAATGCTGATTGAAAATAAAACATTGATTTCTTAAAAAAAAAAAAAAAAAAAAAAGAATAGGGATTTAATGGGAAGACACACAAAAACTTATTTTAGTAGAGGGAAAGAAGGGAGGGAGAAGAGCATTTTTGGAGGTTTACTATTATTGGACTTGGTTCAAGGAGAAGATGACATACTTTTATAAATATAGAAATCTAACGTGCCCTACAGACAATAGGAGGAAAAAGGGGGAAGAAATGGGGGCGAGATAAAAGGAATGGAAGAAGTAGTAAGGGAAAAGGGTTGCTAAAGGGAGGGATACTGATAGGGAGGGAATATTGAGGGAGGTGGTAGTCAAAAGCAAAACTCTTTTGATGAGGGAAAGGGAGTAGGGATAAATAAAAGCATAAATGTGAGGGAAATAGAATAGACAGAAAGACATAGATAGTAATCATAATTATGAATGGTAATGGGATGAACTCTCCCATAAAATGGGGGCTGATAACATAATGGATTATAAACTATAATCATACATTATGTTGTTTACAAGAAACACATTTGAAACAGGGAGATACACATAGGGTAAAGTTGAAAGACTGGAATAGAATATATTATGCTTCAGCTAAAGTAAAAAAAAATCAGGGGTGGTAATCTTAATATCAGACAAAGTAAAAGCAATAATATATCTAATTAAAAGAGATAAGGAAGGAAACTATATCCTGCTAAAAGGTACCATTGACAATGAAGTAATATTCTTATTAAATGTATATACACCAAGTGGTATAGCAGAGAAAAAAATTAAGGGAGTTAGAGGAAGAAATAGATAGTAAAATGATATTAGTGGTGGACCTCAAACTCCCCTTCTCTGAACTTGATAAATCTAACTTCAAAATAAACAAGAAAGAAGTTAAGGAGGTGAATAGAATTTTATAGAAGGAAATATAATAAATCTCTGGAGAAAATTGAATGTGGATAAAGCTGAATTGTACATGGCAAATATACAAAAACTGGCCATTTACCTGGGCATAAAAACCTCACAATCCAATGCAGAAAGGCAAAAATACTGAATGCATATTTTTTTTCAGATCATGATGCAATAAAAATTATGCATAATAAGGGGCCACAGAAAGATAGACAAAAAAAATTAATTGGAAACGAAATAAACTTTTCCTAAAGAATGAGGGGATCAAACAACAAATCATAGAAACAATCAGTAACTTCATTCAAGAGAGTGGAAATAATGAGACAACATACCAGAACTTATGGAATGTGGGGAAAGTGGTTCTTAGAGCAAGTTTTATATCTCTGAATGCTTGCATGAATAAAATACAGAAAAAGAAGAGCAATGAATTGGGCAGGCAAATTAAAAAAAAAAATAGAAAAAGAACAAAGTGAAAATCCCCAATTAAATTATAAATTAAAAATACTAAAAACTAAAGGGGAGATTAATAAAACTGAATTAAAGAAAACTACTGAAATAATAAACAAAACTAAGAGCTGGATTTATTAATAATACAATAAAATTGATTAACCTTTAGACATTTTCATTAAAAGCAAGAAAAAAAAACCTTATTACCAGTATCCAAAATAAAAAGTGTGAACTTAACCTCCAATGAAGAGGAAATTAAAGTAGGAATTATTTTGCCTAATTATATTTTCATAAATTTGATAATTTTAGTGAAATGGATGAATATTTACAACAATATAAATTGCCAAGATTAACAGAAGAGAAAGAAAAATACTTAACCTCATTTCAGAAAAAGAAATTGAATAAGCTATCAATGGACTCCCAGGGAAAGAATCTCCAGGGCCAGATGGATTTACAAGCAAATTCTATTAAACAGTTAAAGAGCAATTAATTCCAATACTTTGTAGACAATTTAGGTAAATTGGAGAAAAAGGAGTCCTACCAAATTCCTTTTATGACACAAATATGGTACTGATACCTAAATCGGAAAGAAACAAAGCAGAGGAAAAAAATATAGGCCAATTTCCCTCATGAATATGAATGCAAAAATTTTAAATAAAATATTAGCAAAACTATTTCAACAACTTGTCACAAGAATAAAACACTTTGGGCAGGTTGGATTTATTCCAGGAATTCATGGATGATTCAATATTGGGAAAACTCTCAGTACAATTGATCATATCAACAACAAAACTATTAGAAAACATATGATTATGTCAATAGATACAGAAAAAGTTTTTGGACAAAATACAACCTCCATTCTTCTTAAAAGCACTAGAAAGTATAGGAATAAATGTAGTCTTTAAAAAAAAAACTAATAAATAGCATCTACCTAAAACCATTAGCCAGTATTATATGTAATAGGTATAAGCTATGTGCATATCCAATAGTATTGGGGGTGAAAGAAGGATGTTCACTATCACTCCTATTGTTCAATTTGGTAATAGAAATGTTAGCTATAGGGGAGGCTAGGTGGCACAGTCAATAGTGCACTGGCCCTGGGGTGAGGAGGACCTGTGTTCAAATCTAACCTCAGACACTTAACCCTTACTAGCCATGTGATCTTGGGCAAGTCACTTAACCCCAATTGCCCTGCCCTCCCCACTCCAAAAAGCAAAAAAAAAAAAAAAAGAAAGAAATGTTAGCTATAGCAATAAGAGAAGAAAAAGAAAATTGAAGGAATTCTAATAGGTGAAGCAGAGACTAAGCTATCATTTGTTGCAGATGATATGATGATATACTTAGAGAACCTAGAGAATCAAATTAAAAAAAACTACTTGGGATTATAAATGACTTTAGCAAAGTGGAGAAATATACCCACATAAATCCTTGGCATCCCTAAATATTTCTAATGTAGCCCTACAGCAAGAAATAGAAAGATAAATTTCATTTAAAGTTACTGCAGAAAATTTAAAAAATATTTGGGAGTCTACCTGCCAAAAAAAACCCAGGACGTATATGAACACAATTACAAAACACTTTTCACACAAATAAAATAAGATCTAAGTAACTGGGAAAATGTCAGTTGTTCATGGCTAAGTTGAGCTAATATAACAAAAATGACAATTTCACCTAAATTAATTTACCTATTTTGTGCCATGCTAATCAAACTGCCAAAAATTATTTTATAGAGCTAGAAAATATAGTAGCAAAATTCATTTGGAAGAACAAGATGTCCAGAATATCAAAGGAATTGATGAAAAGAAATACTAGGGAAGGTGGCCTAGTTGTAGTAGACTTTAATCTGTATTATAAAACAGCAGTCATCAAAACTACTTGGTACTGATTGAGGAATAGAGTAGTAGATCAGTGGAAGAGAATACGTACACAAGACACAGTGGACAATCACTATAGTAATCTACTGTTTAATAAACACAAAGACTTCAGTTTATGGGATAAGAACTCACTATTTGATAAAAACTGCTGGGAAACTGGAAAATAGTATGGCAGAAACTGGGCACAGACCAATATCTTATACCATATACCAAAATAAAGTCTAAATTGGTCCACAGCTTAGATATAAAGGCTGATACTCTAAGCAATCTGTGAGAACATGGAATAGTTGAACTGTCAGATTTATGAATGGAAGAATTTATCACCAAAGAAGAGATAGAGAGGATTATGAAATGCAGAATGGATAATTTTGATTACATTAAATGGAATTTTTTTTTCAAACAAAGCCAATTTTACCAAGATTTGGAGGAAAGTGGAAAACTGAGAAAAAAATTTTACAACCGGTGTTGCTAATAAAGGCCTCATTTCTAAAATATACAGAAAACAGTCAAATTTACAAGACTATAAGTCATTCCTCAACTGATAAATGCTCAAAGTATATGAAGTCAGTTTTCAGAGAAGAAATTAAGTATATCTATAATCACTTGAAAAAAAATGTGCTAAATCACCATTGATTAGAGAAATGCAAATTAAAACAACTCTGAGGTACCACACCTCACTGTTCAGATTGACTAAAAAAGCAAGCAGGAAAATGATAAATGCTGGAAAAGATATGGGAAAATTGGAACACTAATGCAATTTTGGTGGAGTTGTGAACTGATCCAACCATTCTGCTTAGCAATCAGGAACTATGCCAAAAGGGCTATAAAAAAGTGCATACCGTTTGTCCCAGCAATACAACCCTTAGGACTGTATCCCAAAGAGATCATACAAGTAGGAGGAAGACCAGTATGTGCAAAAATATTTATAATAGCTCTTTTTGTGGTGGCAAAGAATTAGAAATCAAGGGTATCCCCATCAATTGAGGAAAGGCTAAGGAAATTGTGGTATATAAATGTAATGGAATACTATTGTGTTGTAAGAAATGAGGAGCAGATGAATTTCATAATAACCTGGAGAGGCTTATATAACTGATGTTGAGTTAGCAGAGCAGAACCAGGAGAACATTGTACACAATTACAGACAAATCATATCTATAATGACTGACTTTGACAGACTGGAATCCCCTGATAAATGCAAGGTTAAAAGGAATCTCCAAAGGACTCATGATGGAAAAGTCTATCCACATCCAGAGAAAGGATTACAGAGTTTGAACAGAGATTGAAGCAAACTACTTGCTCTTTCTCTTTTTCATTTTGTTTTGTTTCTTCTTCCCTGTTATTCATTCCATTGGTTATAATTATTTTTTACAACTTGACTAATGTTTAATGTGAAGGTATATTTAGAACCTAAATCATATGACATGGTGAAATGGTGGGGGAAGGGAGTAGAGGGTGTGGGAGAAAATTTGGAACTCAAAAACTTATGGAATGGAATATTGAAAACTAATAGTAAATACATTAAAAGAAGAAATGAAAAGGAAAAGAGACAAGATATTATCCTGAAAGAATCAACAATCTTATTAGGTAAGATTAGATGCATGTGAAAATATGAGCAATGTTCCAAAATGCATGAGACCATTCAATGTTCAGAGCACATGACTGCTTATGAAATGGGATGAAGTAGTACCCCCCAACTATATAGTTTACATGCAGGTCATCGGTAGTTTTATCAAATAATCCTGACTCTGGAAACACTCATACTTCTACTAAATAATCTGTAAGGTGTGAAAAGAACAGAACTCAGTACTTCTAAGAGTTTCTACCTGAATGGAAAAAAGCTACTGCTAGAAGGTATCTTTCCTTCTTTGCTTAGGATGTATTAATCACATAGTCCAAGGAGGTGGTTTGTTTTTGGTTTATGGGGGGTGGGGTTCAGTGGATTTGGTTTTGCTTATTTTTTTTCTAGAAAGTTCAATCTTTCTAGTGAATTTTTGTTATAGGTAGGACCTAGGCAGATTTCTTCCTAGGAGAAATTTCTCATTAGGAGTATTACAGTTTTTTCAACCTATCTTATTTTTTTCCCTCATGTGTTATCTCTATTTCATAATGAAAATACAGTCCAGCAGAGCAACCTGCATTATCACTTGGGTTCCCTGGACTCCAGTTCAGTTACCATGGATGGAAAAATAATTTCTGAGTTGTTGTTTTTTTTTAACCATCATAATCTGATCCATATAAACCTTGGATTGTTTTTATAAATAGTTATGCTCTGAACAAATATTTCTGCATTCAGTGAATACATATGAAATGTGTCATAGTGAAAAGAGAACTAACTTTAGACTCAGGAAGACCTGTGTTCAACGACTCAACTCTCATATATACATATTCCAAATGATATACCACCTAAGCTTTTAAGTACTCTGGACAACTAGCTCTGACACTAGTGGCACAGATAGTTCTGACCTTCATTATGGATAGAGTGAACTCCTTAAAAGCAAGGGTCCTTTTTGTTTTTGTTTATTTTTTGTTTGTTTTTTTTCTTTCTGTTGTATCTCAGTGAATGTTACTAGTTGAGGCATATAGTAGATACTTAATAACTGTTTGTTGATTGTTTACTGAGTATATACTAACTGTAAAATTGTAGGTTTAGTTCCCATAACCCAAAAATATTAAAATGACTTTTTTTTATTTAATTGGTATGGGAAATTCCTGCACTGGCAATCTATAATGCCAAAGTGATAACCATAGCAGCTGCTATGAATATGCGGGTGTATTTCAATGGTTGAATCACAGAATTTAATTAACTCTCCTCAAAGATGAAAACAAGACATTTATTTGGATACCAGAAAGACAATTCCACCATGGTAAAAAAATTTATATAAACACATCACCAATCCAGAGAGGGCTGCCATCCTCAAGCCTTCCCTGCTTTAGGCCTCCTCACAAACAAGCTCCCCTACACAAAATTCCTCCCTCCCTCACTCAGGCTGGCTACTACTCTTCCTTAGTTCTCTCTCCAGCTCTGCTGTGTTCTCTCTTCCTGTTCCACCATTTGGCAATCTCCTCCCACCAGGGGCTCCATGTGACTCAAGCTGTGAATTGTCAAAGCTCAAAACAGGTCACATGGGCCTATTAAGGAGCAGGAAAGATCTTCAAATACCCTTAATATTGCACAATCCCACCCACTAAAATAAATTATATGTCATCTATAGTTTCCTGGAATACAGGTCCAAAAATCAAGGAAGTACCCAACCTGAAGACGCTTACATTCTAAAAGAGAGAGTGAGATAACATATGGGGATTCTTTATGGTTTGGAAAGTTAGTGGGATACTAGTTATGTGACCATGAACAAGGCACTTAACTTCCCACTCAGAGAAAGAGAGACAGAGACAGAGAGACAGAGAAACAGATACAGAGACATTGACAGACAGAGACAGAGACAGAGAAAGACACACACAGAGAGACAGAGAGACACAGAGAGAGAGAGAGAGAAGAGGAAGGAAGGGAGAAAGGAAAAGAAGGAAGGAAGGAAGGAAAGAAGAAAGGAAAGAAAGAAGAAAAGGAAGGAAGGAGGGAGGGAGGGAAGGAGGGAAGGAAAGGAAGAAAATGAAGGAAAAGAGAAAAAAATAAGGGAGATTGGGAGGAAGAATCTTGAGGAATTATTATGGAAATAGAAAGTTGTAGTTGAATGAAACTTGTTGATAAATTGGCAGAGATGTTAATGCCAACATGCCATTTTGTCAGCAGTTAAATAAACCAGATGTTCTAGAATCTTAAAAAAAAAAAAAAGACCCTCAGGAGTCATCCTCCTGATTGCAGGCTCTCACTTTGAGTACCTTAGTATGCTCAGGGGCATATTTACAGGAGGGAACTAGAGCTTACCATTTCTGCTCATTCTGGGACCCTATGTCTAAAGACCTGTGATAATAACACATGAGAGAAGATGCCAACACCAGCTGTGAAAAGCTGCAAAGTGCATACTCAAATTGTCAGGTGGTTGACCCATTCCTGAATCTAATGAAATACACCATGTTTACTAAGGATAGATCTCTGAGTCCTGGGTTGCAGTTTAGTAATGTAAAGAAAGAATCACAGCCTTGTGAACTTGTAGATTGTAAAAGTAGAGATATCACTGACATTTACATGAAACTCCATACATTTTTCAAAGTGTTTTCTTATTTTTGTCTCATTTGTTTGTAATAAAAGTTTCATGGTAGTGAAAAGCACTCTGAACTTGAAGACAAAAATAAGCCATAGCTTTAAATTTGATTTTGATTCTTGTCATCCATGTAACTAGGAGAAACACTTCCCTTTCTGGATTTCTGGTTTTTCATTTGTAATAAACTAACAAATAAGGAAATGAATAAATGAACGAATGAAAATGATTTGGAAAAATGATTTCTTTTTGCTTTTTGGAGGGGGGAAGGGACGGCAGTTGGGGTTAAGGGACTTGACCAAGGTCACATGGCTAGTGTCTGAGGCCAGAGTTGAACTGAGGTCCTCCTGACTCCAGGACCAGTGCTCTATTACTGTGCCACCTTGCCATCCCCAGAAAATGATTTTAAGGCAACTTCTATCTTATCTTATAGTTTTAGGGTGATGAATATAAAAAAAATGTCTGAGTCCTTGACTCTGTGAATCAGATTTAAATGCCTTTTGAAGCCTTATCAGACCAAGTTCTTGTCCTACTAGAATAATATAGTTATCAGGTAAAAGACTATGTAGTAAAGGATAGATAGATAAAGAAGAAAGGAGTGATCTATTGGCTTCTGGGGATCGAATGGGAGAGGGCAGGTGGCACATGTGTTGAAGATGCAACAGAGAATATCCCAAGAATTATGAAAATAGATGATAGCTAAAAGTTTCTCTGACCCCAATTCCTCCCCTCATAGTAGGGGAATTCAACATACATATTGATTCTGCCTCACTCTAACCAGTTAGTAACTGAATACACCCAGCTTCCATGAACTGTTCTTCCATCCTCACAATCTTGGTCACACATAAAGATGGTTATACCAAGATCTTGCCATCACCCACAAATGTACCAGTTTTACATTCAAGAATTTTGAAATGCCCATTTCTGAACAAAATCTATTGGCTTTTGACCTTTCCATCTGTCTTCATTTATATAGCCCTATTCTCCATCTGCACCATGGTTTCCAATCTGTTGGTCCCTTGATTCTCTCCCAGGCCATCTCCCTCCCATTTGCTACTGTCTCCTTTTCTCCTCATATTTGGTGAACCAATTCAACTCTACATTATTCTCACCCTTTTCATATCTCTGATAATAACCAGCCAAGCCTCAGTGTTGAATCATTCCCATTATTTGCCTCCTTAGTTCCTACATGCATGCTACTGAAAGATGAGAGAAAAAAATAGCACAATCATTTTGACTGGGTTTACTACAAATTTATGTTATATAACCTCACTGCTGCTAGACAATCCTGCAGTATCCCCTTATCAATTCACTATCCCACCCTCCCCAGAGATAACTTAGGCTATTTCATTCTTCCTAAAACATCCCATTTCCCACTCCCCCACCCACCCACACGCAGGTGAAAAAAAAAAACTTGCCTCACATTTTACAGGAAAAAAATTGAAGACATCTGTGCTGAAGTTCCTCTTCTCCCCTCTTTCTCATTTTCTATCATCCAAATGCCTTTTCTACTTCCTCTCTCTTTCTCCCCATCTCACATGATGAAGTGACCCTGCTCCTTACCAAGGATAATTCCTCTACTTGTTCAAGTGATCCCATTCTATCTCATTCTTCTAAAAGATTACCCTTTCTGCAAAGTCCCCTATTTCAATAAGTTCAATCTCTTCCCCTCTACTGGATCATTCCCTACTGCCGACAAAAATGTCCTTATCTTCCCTATCTTGAAAAAGCCTTTACTCAATCCTTCTTTTTTACTTATTGTCATCCTATTCCTCTTCTGCCCTTTGTAACTAAACTACTCAAAAAGGCCATCTCCAATAGATGCCTCCACTTTCTCTCCTCTCACACTCTTCTTAACCCCTTATTCCAAAATTACTCTCTCCAAAGTTATGTTGATCTCTCAGTTGTCAAATCTGGGGCAGTTGGATGGTACAGTGGACAGAGTGTTAGGCTGAAGTCAGAAACATATGTTTTGTGTTCAAATCTGGCCTCCTATACTTATTAGTTTCATGATTCTGACCAAGTCACTTAGCACTCTTTACCTCAGTTCCATCATCTGTAAAATGAGCTAAAAAAGGAAATGGCAAACAACTGCCAGTATTTTTCCCAGGAAAACCCCACATGAGGTCATGAAGAGTCTGACATAACTGACAATAACTGAATAATAAGTTACTTAATCTAATGACCTTTTCTTATTTTTCATTCTCTGTAACTTCTCCACAGCCATTGATACTATTGATTAATTTCTTCTTGATACTCCCTTCTATCAGTGCTTTTTGGGACACTGCAGTCTCATAGATTTTTTTTTCCCCCGTCTCTTTGAGTATTCCTTCTCTGTCTCCTTTGATAGATCCAACTCCAAACCATAGAGGTTCCACAGGGTTCTGTCCTGGATCTTCTTCTCTTTTCCCTCAATATATATGTATTTTTTTTAATTTAGTTTTCATATCAGCTTTGATGTATTTAATTATCATCTTTATACTGTTGACACTCACATCTGCCCATCCAGCCCCAATATATCTGCCAACCTCTAATCTGACATCTACAACTCCCTTTTAGATATCTTAAACTGGATCTCAAGCAGACATGTCAAACTCATTATGTCCAAAACAAAGCTCATGATCTTTCCCTCTAAATGTTTGCCTCCCTCCTCCTACCCCTTTTCCTATAAAGGGCAATATCATCTAAATCTCTAAAACTCAATCTAAGAGTTATTCTGGATTCCTCACTATTTCCCCACTCCCTTATCTAAGCAGTTACCAAGACCTGTCAAAGTTCACCTTGTAACATCTCTCAAAGACACCAGCACCACCTTTCTTGTGCAGAATCTTATCCCTCATGCTTGGATTATTGCAATAGGTCTGCTGACCTCAAGTCTCTTCCCACTCAAATCTATTCTCCATTCCTACACTCAAGTGATGTTGCTAAAATTCAGGTCTTATCATCTCACTGCTCCCCTAACTCAGTAAACTCCAGTGGCTTTCTATTGCCTCCAGCAGAAAATGCCAAGCATTCTGCTTAGAATTCAAAGCCTTTCAGAACCTATCCCCTCCTACTTTTGCACTCTTCCTACAATTCCCTCCCTAATACAATCCTTCAGCCTGGTGTCACTGGGCTCCTGGCTCTTCCATGAACAAGATACTCCATTTCTCATTTCCAGGCATTTTCCCAGGCTCTTCTCCATGCCTAAAATACTCTCCTTCCTTTGTTCCAATTACTGATCTCCCTAATTTCCTTTAAGACCTAACTAAAAGACTACCTTCTAAAGGAAGCCTTCTCCAGCCCCTCTAAATTCCAGTGTTTTTTTTCTTTTCTGTTATCTATTTCCTATTTATCCTTTTTATTGCTTGCATTTGTAATGGAAATGCAAATTTAAAGATCTTCCCTGCCCTTAGGCCCTTTGATAGGCTTCAGAGACTCAGAAAACCTTCCTTGATTTGAAAATATACTCTACCCCCTAATAGGCTGCATGTGGTCACATGGAGCCTGCAGCAGGAGGTTTGGTTTTCTGGAATGTCCACACCTTGATGCTGTGTGATTGGTCAATGGGTCAAGAGGGTGGTTACATTCTTTGATCCAGGAGAAGGCTATATAATCCCTGATGTAAGGCTTTGCTTTGGGGCTCACTTTGAGAAGAGCTATGTGATTTGACCAGGTGAGACTCTGGGCAGCCTTTGATCTCCCCCCCCTTCCCCCCACCCCCAACTTTGAAAATGCAGATGTTGATGCTTCCCTCTCTGATAACTGTGATTTGGTATGGATGTAATGGTTAGACAGTTTGGAAGCCTGTCTGTCTTGTAATTTCTGTCTGTATACTCTGAAGTTTGGGGTGCTGACCTTTTTCTCCTGAACTAGATAAATGATATATGTTTGATTGATTAAAGTAATCTTGTTAACCCATTTTGAGTTGCTTTCCTTTAGAAAAGCAAATCTAAGAACCTGTGTTGGCAGCCACCCTGGGGATGCTGGGGTGCTTGCTGCTACAACTTTATATGTATTTGTTTACAAATTGTTTTCCCCATTAGATTACAAGCACCTTGGGGGCAGGACTGTCTTTGGCCTCTTTTTATATGCCTAGCTCTTATCACAGTGCTTGGCATATAGTAGGCAAATAGTAAATGTTGGTTAATTGAGTGAAAATGACATTCACAGAAGAAAACTAAAAATATTACCAATTTTCTTTTTATAATTAATGAAAAAAAAACATTCATTGAATTCCTTTTCCTAGAAAGTTCCATGTGCTGTGCTCAGTACTGGGGAGGGACAACAACTACAGAAAGGCAGTCTATGATCAAGTTCATACTTTTTTTTTTTGTTTGTTTGTTTTGGGGGGGCAACATATTATTAAAGAGTTCAGTTGCTGGGTAAATGAAAAGCCTTTTTAAAAGTTCTAAGTCCTAAAAGTCATAAGAATGCACCAGAGAGGCAGATTGCATAACTCAGGCATCTTTAGATTGTCAGAAGGCCAGATGATATTGGGGTACTGTAGGGAATACAAGGAGGGCAATTGGTAAAGTCAGGAAGTCCTTAGAAAGCAGTGTCAGAGGAGATAGCAAGATTTGTCTCAGTCCATTTTAATTGAAGGAAAAATTGATGACTCCCATTACTCCAAAGTCATGTGAGTAGTAAAACAGTCTGAATAGGTTTCTAGATGGTTTGTGTGAAGACTCCAGTAAATCAAGTGTTAGGTTGGATCTGATAGCTCTATGAGGATAACTGTTTTATTCCTCTTATTATTAGGGCATGTGAACAATTTCTACCATTATTTATACTATGTTTATAAAATAGTATATGGAATTTTGTTTATATTATTGAAGAAAAATAAAATAGCATATAAAACTGAGCAAGCGTATGAAGAAAATGACCAAAGATAGCTGTGGCAGACAGCTACAGCACAATGATGGGGAAAGGGTGAAGAGATTGATTTGGAGATTGGTTATATTGCAGGATTAAACAGAGTGACACTTGTATATTTCACCATCTGCAAAGTATTGATTGAGGCTTCTCACTTTTTGGTGGCTTCTCTGATTAGTCTTTGAACTTCAGCATTGCCTTCAAATTTCAAATGAGCAGGCACATGCTTCCACTCAACATTCCTGTTCCAAGTCATATTATTCAGCTTAGTGAATTGGCCTTTGTGGACAACATCTTCATTTTTACTTGTTTTTCAGCCATTTTCTTTTCAGTTGTTAATCCATTTATTCATACCTTTAGTGATAAGTTTATTATCTGTGTACACAGTAAGTCTATCCTTATTTTGGGTCTTTGCTTGCTCTATTTCTTTGGTAGCTGCTTCTGATGATACTCTTTGATTTGTCTGTCATACAGAATGTGTACCATTTATGTTTAGATCGTGGACTGGTCCCCACTACACACCAATATCTCCTTGTGCTCCTTCTCTTCCATTATTTTTGAAGACACCCTTGATATCTATCAGTGTTAGGGTCTGATGCCTGGTATGGTTGTCCATATTGATTTTCAGAGCCTCTAGTCTCCCAGCCATAGTCATAAGTACTTGGACTGTATTTCCAACTCATCTCCAGTCTCTGCAAAGGCTTAGTTGAAAAAATAAAATTACTCTGACCTTCAGAGACTGTGAATTAATATTACCAATTTCCATAAAGCCATCAGTAAAAAAAACAAAGATTAAAGGTTTATAAGTTGAAGTTTCTGCATACTTGCTCACTGAAAGCAAGGTGTGCTGGGGAGAAAAATGAGATAATTTCACTTCCCAAACTTAGTCATGTATTAAAAAGTGATGGGAGTACCTGAACTCATGGCTTAAAATATACACATGGAAGAAACCTGGTTAAAGTTACAGTTAATAGTTACAGTTAATCTAATGAAGGCTAATGTTAATTGTTTCACAGATTTTATCAAAAAAGTTTTGAAACTAGAAGGATGGCGTGTCGGGGGGTAAGAGGAAGAAGACTGTGTAGGTATATCTCCCATGTATTCTACAAAACAGCTATGAAGAATGAGCTTTAGATACATCTAGAATTTTACAGGAGACAAAATACAACAACCTAGTACTAAATTCCATGGCCTCAGATGTTTATAAAGAATTGGCCAGTGTTTAGGCAACATGCAAAAAGAACCAGAGTTCTAATTCAAGGAGGCAAATTAGACTTGTTAGGTATGTAATTGAAAATGAGTGGGTTGAAACCCATGCTTTGAGAAGGGCTCCTGATAAATACTTTATTCAAAGGAAATACTATAGATAAAATGGAGTTTTAGAGTATTGTATATTAAGAAGCTATATAACAAAATTATAGTTAGCTCTCTATATAATATATTGTAAATTCCAAACTCAAGATGAGCCAGTTGAGTTTATTAAATAGTATAGTGTATGATCAGACCTTGGTTTTAGGAAAATCACTGCAATGATGATTGGATTTGAATGGAGAATGGATTAGATTTACTTGGGGCAGATAGTCCCACCAGCAGGCTATTGCAATAATCTAGATGTGTGGTGATGAAGTTCTACACTAGAATGGTGGCAGTATCAGAAGAGAGGAAGGGGTTTTACTCAGGAAATGTTGAAAAAGTAGAATCAAAAGGCCGCGGCAATAGCTTAGATGTGGAGGAGTGAGAGGTAGTAAGGAACAGAAGATGACTCCTAGTTTGTTAGCCTGAGGGACTTGGAGGATGGTATTACCCTGTATAGCAATAAGGAAGATAATGGTGATGGCTTTAGGGGGAGTGATAATGAATTTATTTGACACCCAGTTGGAGATGTCTAAATGGTAGGTGGAGATGGGAGGGCAGAAGTCAGCAAAGACAATGGAGCAAGAAAGGTAGATGTGAGAACCATCAACAGAAGTGTAATTAAATCCTTGGGGGCTGATGAGATCACTAAGTGAAATAGTATTGAGAGGAAAAAAAAAGAGAATCCAGGACAGAAGCCTGAGGGACCCTTATAGTTAGAGAGGATGATCTGGATGAGAATCTAACAAAGGATCAAATGTGATAATATTTCTAAAGTGCTTACTTTCTAAAGTGCTTCTAAAGTGCCTGTCACATAGTAGGTACTGTTGTTTGGTTTTTTGTTTTTGTTTTGTTTTGAAGAGGACCAATGGCATCATGGAGAAAGGTCTTGACTTGAGAGTGAATTGTATTTAAATAAGGCAGAGTTGCACAAAGACATCAGCCTCACTCATTCTTTCACAGTAATTGAAGTCATGGCAAGACAAAAATTAGGATGACTACTGATGGCCTGGAATACAGTCTTCAATTTCTAACCAAGCTCTAAGCATTCCACAACACCTGCTTTAGCCACTTTCATGTCCATGAATTTAAACAATGGCCTTCCCATAGAACTACAATATTTCTCCTCTGCTTTTCAGAAAAATCTTTTCTTGAAATATATTCTTTAAGGAGTTTTCTACCAGTGTGAGCTTGCAACTTTTTGTTATAATTCAATTTATTATTGTCACTGAGTTCATTTACCATTATTTTATGAGAATTTTTCCTGCAAATTCAAGAATGAAGCCTTAGATGCCATACTAACCAATGTTTAATTGTTGAAATATCTTTTTCTTAAAGTGTCTTATTATGTATTTCCTCAATTATACATTAAGATAATTAGCTTAAGTAAAAAAGTCTACTTTTCACAAGTGTAAATTTTTCAATTAACTAAAAAATGTGTTCTTAAGTTGCCAATGCAAGCAAAATCAAAGTAATGTGAATTTCTTCTTCGCTGTGCCTTGTGTTTCCTATGTTGCTCTTTTTCATTAAGAAATAGTTACAGCTAGACTCTGGTGTTTCTGTTTCCAGGATGACAAAAGTGACATCAAAAACTCAAGTTCATTCCTCCACATGTCACCCAAGTGTTTAATTCCACCCCTCCATCCCCCCAAAGCATGATGCAGCTCTTCAAGCTAAGCAGCTAAATGGAGATGAGAGAACAAGGCATCACATTTCCAAGATCTAGGGAGAAGATTATGTCTGTAAGTATTCAAAGGCTGGGAAGACTGGCATAGCACTTGGGGATGTTGGAGATTAGATATGATAAAGAATCATTCCAGTTGAAAGACAATTTCAGGGTTGTTGACATGTAGTTCTGCTATCAGTAAATACCTTCAAAAGGCTATTAGTGTATAATCAACTTATCTTTCAAGAAGAAAACCAGTTAATCACTTACTAGTGGCTCACCTGCCCAATTCTTAACACACACACACACACACACACACACACACACACACACACACATCTCAGCCCCTTCATACAAAGAAATAATCATCAAATAAAGGAAATAATAAGCAAATTAAAAACAAATAAACAAACAAGTAGATGAATGAATAGCTAAATAAATGAATGAATGAATGGAATCAAATGGTGTAGAGAAGTAGTTCTCAACCTTTTTGTGATTGTGATCTTTTAGAAAAAAAGTATAGGTTTTAATAAGAGTAAAGTAGAATTTATAGGATTACTAAGGAAGTAATTTGAAATAGTTATCAAATATTTAAACAAAAAATAACTTACCTATCTCAAATCAATAACCCTTGGTACGAAGGTGTGATATAGAATCAAAATACAGTTTAAATCCTGAAGTTCCCAACCACTAGAAATGCAGCAACATACAATTTGTTCAAGCTCTTTAAACCTGACTTTCTTTACCTATAAAAAGAAAGGTTATACTTATCCTATGTACTTGACACATGTATTTTTATAAACAAATTAAATAAAATACATAATGAATATCATAACTATACTGAATATCACAATTATAGTTTTGTGAAATTTTATTATTCTTATTGCTAATTATTATTATTATCATTATAATACATGGTATTATACTCACAAAGGTGGGAAACCCACAGGCTAAAGACCCATGTGACCTCAAGGCCATGGAATCTCCACCCCTGTCAGGTATTCCAATATATGTGTGATCATATTAATGTTAATGTTTCCTCAATTGATATAGATCAAAATATTTCAATTTCTGTTGTTATGTTGTCATTGTTGTTGTTTTTCCAGTGACACGTCTAAGATTTCTCATAAGTTTGTCCTAGGGGGCACCACAGATCATTAATACAGCATTTATTCCATTCTCATAATATTACAAGGATAGGAAGGTAAGATATTGGCTGGTCATCAGTCACCTTTTGTCCCTTCCACACTACTGTGCCTTCATTTTAACCATAGATTTCTTTGATTTTTTATTTTTTTTTTTTCTAGCACAGTTCCTTATTTGAAATGCTACAAGCTCCTAATGTTCAGCATGAATATTTCCGCTGCCCTTTTTCATGATTATTCACTTTAATATTTGAGAGGCGATAGTGACCCATTACTCAACCTTTCAAAATTTTAAGAGTTTTTGTTTTAAAACTTGGACATTTGTTTCAGGGAGAAGTATGTAGACATTTGAAATAATACACACTTTCTTAATTGAGATCCACCCAACTCTCTTTCTACTGATATATTCCAGTCCTTTTTCAGTATCTATTAGAAGTATATCGATAATGAGTTAAAACTAAAGTTGAATAGAATGCACGTGGGTGTGTAATTCTGTGTGTATGTTCAGGTGTGCGCTGATATGCGAGTCCACATCTCCTGCATGAATCCTTTCCTGATATCTCAAACTGCTAGTTCCTTCCCCCACCATAGAACCTTCTATTTAATATGTATATATACTTCATATTGATGCTGTCTAGATTTTTATGTGTTGTCTTCTCCCCCAATGGAATGTAAGCTCATTGGAACGAAGGTTTTTTTTTTTTTAATTCTTTATATGTGTATCTCTAGCACCTACCCCCAACAAGACTTTAATAAATCCTTGTGGATTTATTGATTGATGTGTGTGTGTGTGTGTGTGTGTGTGTGTGTGTGTGTAAAATATGGAGAAAGAAATGACAAATCACTCCAGTATCATTGCCAAGAAAACCTTAACTGAATTCACAAAGATGGACATGAATTAAAAACAATAACACATAATTACAAATACAAATGTGTGCATAACTCTATGTACAGATATATGTATACGTCTTTGTATGTGTAGAAATGTGTGTATTGTTTGTGTGTGTGTGTGTGCGTGTGTGTGTGTGTAAGTCTTCTGATTCCAATTCTAGTGCTCAATCCACTGTGCCACCTAGCCACCCAAAGAATGATATACTGTGTTTATTTTCAAGTTTCAATCAGTTGTCTGATTGCAGAGGCCTAATTAACTATGGAATATAATTTATAAAAGATTGCCTGATCCCTTATCATACTCTTACCAATATACTCAAATATTATTTTTAATTTTATTTAAAATACATTGGAAAATGGATATGTGATGTTAGTTATTGTCTCTCAGTCTTTGTGTATGAATTTGTGTGTGTGTGTGTGTGTGTGTGTGTGTTTGTGTGTGAGCAAGAGAGCGAGCGAGAGCGAGAGAGAGAGAGAGAGAGAGAGAGAGAGAGAGAGAGAAGAGAGAGAGAGAGAGAGTGAGGGAGAGAGAGAGAGAGAGAGAGAGAGAGAGAGAGAGAGAGAGAGAGAGAGAGAGTCCCTATATAGCTTGGTGGTGAGGGATGATGGATAAGGATTAAGTCTGATATTTCTTTCCATGGCTTGGATATCTTCATATTATTCCTACATTTGTGCAAAATTATCATTTTCAAAACAGACCTGTTCCAGTCTTATTCTATTGGTTTCCCCAAATCTGTATTCCTCTATGTCATTTGCTCTTGAAAAAGAGAATATGATATTGTGATATTAATTAAATGTTGTGCTTCCAACATTCTTAATGGTATAATAGTTTGTTATTTAAAAAATAAAGGTCTTCAACATATTTATTATCCTCAATTAAATTTCATCTATAAGTACAATTGGAATGACTGATAAAGTGAGTTTCTTTCTCAGTTTCTTTTCTTCCACTTCTGGCTGTTAGGAGGTGATACTGCTTATACTCTCACATTATCTGTAAGAGTGTACGGATGAGATTATATATAAGATCAATATTGTCCTTATTGTTATATCTTTTTACTTCATCTCTTGACAAACATATTGTTTGTTGTTCAAGGCACTTTTGATTCTCTTTTGTTTTCCCCTTTATGACAACTGAGTTAAATCTATTAAAGTTATATTCCAAATTGTATATTTTCTATTTATAACCTTTTCTTCATCTAGTTTCCATTTTTCATTGTTGATAACTAATTTGAATAGTCACAGGCAAAGTTATTTTATTTAAATGGGATATTTTTATATTTTTTTTCTTCATTCCAGTATTGTATATAATGTATATGCTACCAATTTAGGCTAAGTATATTCATGTGAGTTGTTTTAATGATGTTCCTGGAGAGGTATGGCTATGTATATTTAGAACCTTGCCTATATTTCTCCAAAAGAGTCTTATGTTCTTGCCTTGAGCAGAGCAAGCACGTTAATCAAGAGAATGAATTATGTCTTCTTATTCTGCTTTCCTCAAAGAGAGTGTTATGAAACTAGAACTATATTCATCTGTGCTCTTAAATATTGATGATTTGGGGGCATAATTGTTTTGGTTCAAAACAAAAATTTCATACTTTCCTGGTCACTATCACTTAAATAGGAATTCTTAGCTAATCCTTGTTAGTTTGAATCCTTTCTAGAAAATGACAGTTACTCAAATGATCATCACACACATAATAATGAGTAAATCAATTTACCCAAGCAAAAATTAAACAGACAGAAGAGAAGTTATACAGATTTGGAAATGCCAGAAAGTACATAGAACTTTCTTGTTGGAAGAGAGAGATTTCAACTTGGCCAAGAAAAGGTCTAGGATCTCATTTAAAAAATTTCTCCAGAGATTCTAGGGAGGAAATCTGGGAATCAAATATATTTTGTGGAGCTATATTTACCTGCATGTTAGCAAGAATCTTTCTTTTTCTTCTTTCTGGATTAAGTCCCAACAAATGCCTGGAACCTTGTGAGTTTCCCTTGATGAAGGATGAAAAATGCCTCTCCTTTCCAAAATTTTCATTCTAACTCCATGACTCACAACTGCACAGTGTTACTCAGCATTCTCTCTAGGAGAGTCACATATAAAACCTTTCAAATGTGGTGAGCAACCTTGGTTATTTGTAGAAATTTTCATCTTTTTTCCTAACAAATAACAAATCATTTGCCTCATTATTCTGATACAGTTTAATCTGGAACTACATTAGTAATGAATCATTTCCTGTATTATTTTTGTAAGTTTCCTGCTTTTGTTACTGAAGCATAAAGAATTCTACTCCAGGGGAGGCTAGGTGGTGCAGTGAGTAGAGTGTCGGCCCTGGAGTCAGAAGGACCTGAGTTCGGATCCAGCCTCAGACACTTAAAGCACACACAAATAAAAACCTAGCCATGTGGCCTTGGGCAAGTTACTTAACCCCAACTGCCCTCCAAAAACCAAAAAAGAAAAATAATTCTACTTGAGCGCCTTACCTTTTCTCTCTGTCTATCTCTCTGCTCCACGCATTTTTCTTGCAAGAAACCTATTGTAGGTTTCTAATTTTTTGATCCAGTCTGTGATCTACTTCTGTTTTATGGGAGAGTTCATCCCATTCACATTCACAGTTATGATTATTACCTGTGTAGTTCCCTCCACCCTTTTGCCCTCCTGTTTGTCATCTGTCTCATTTTACCCTGTCATTCTTTATCAGTGTTTTGCTTCTGTCTACTCCCTCCCCTTATTTGCCCTACCTTCTGTCAGTCCCCCCACCAGTTTATTTAATCTCTTTCCCTCCTACTTCCCTGTCACATGGGATAGATTTCTATATTCAACTGATTTTGCATATTATTCCCTCTTTGACTCAATATAGATTAGAGTAAGATTCAAAAAATGCCCATTGCCCACCCTCCCATCTTCCCCTCCATGATAATAGTACTTTCTCACCTCTTCACGAGACAATTTACCACATACTACCTCTCCCTTCCTTATGTACTCATTGTGTACCTTTTTCTCACCTCTTAATGCTTTTTTATTTTAATTTTTTCATTTATATCATTCCCTCATTCATCTCATACCTTTAACCTCTGTCTATGTGTATTCCTTCTATCTGTACTGTTAGCGATATAATTTTTAAGAGTTATAATTATCATCTTGCCATGCTGGGATGAAAACAATTTAGCTCTATTGAATCCCTTATGTTTTCTTTACCTCTTTTTACCTGTTCATGCTTCCCTTGGGTCTTGATACTGGTTTTTTTGGTTTTCTGCCCTTCTCCTTATGAAAGCTTGAATTCTTTCTATTTCACTGAATGACACTTTCTGATTGATGTATTATGCTTAATTTTACCAGATACAAGTGATTCTTGGTTGTAACCCTATCTTCTTTCCCCTCCTTAATATCGCATCCCATGACCTCTAATCCTTAAATATTGCAAGTTCCAAGTCCTGTGTGATGCTGAATATATATATATGATCTTCCGAACCCCATATCCTCCAGGTTCCACACTATTCATGATGGACAGAATAAGTACACTTCCTGGACTTCAGTTTCCTCATCTGAAAAATGAAAGCACGGAATAAGTGGGTCTTTTACAGCTCTGCCAATTACTTACCTAGTGTTTTCATCTTCATTTGTGTTCTTGAGGTGGATATCTTTGTATGTCCCTGAAATATTAAGTCTTCTTTAATGTGTAGCTATCCCAAACATTTTAGTAAAAATACTTTCAAATTCTTTTTTAAAATTTTTTTATTTTTATTTATTTTTTTAAACAAATGCTTTATTAACTTCTGTTTTCCATCATTCATTTCCACCAGATTTTGAGTTGCAATCATTTACCCCCGTTATTCCCCTACCCAACCTCCCAGAATAGCAGTCCCACAAGATATCTCTTCCTCCAGTCTGCTCTCTCCCATACCTTCTCCCATACCCCCTTCGACTATTCCATTAGAGGAAGGTGAATCTTTGTGTCCCAATGCCTGCACATCTTATCTCCCAATTACAAGCAAAAGGGTATTAATAATAGTATTTATATATATTTGAAAAATTTAATGTTAAGATCTCAAATTTCAGATCCATTTCCTTCCTCCCTTGTCACCCATTCCCTCTGGGGAGATAAGTAATTCAGTATATGTTTTACATGTCTAGCTATGCAAAACATTATCATAGTAGATATATTGTACAAGGCTGCTTATAATTCCCTGTCACTTATCCCACACCCCACCTGGTCCATTTCCTACAAGATCCTGTCCCTCTTCTATAGTGGGTACTTCCAACCTGCCCTCCCCCCAAGCAGGCCCTCCCGTCCATCATCCCTTCTCTCATCCCCCTTCCCCCTATTCTGCTGCAGGTTGAGATATCCCATTTAGTATGTATGTCATTCTCTCCCTGAACCAAATTCAATGAGAATGTGGTTTTGCCTTTTTTGCCTTCCTATTCTCCCCCTCCCTTGCAGCCACTTCCCCTTGCTTCTTATACATGAGATAGTTTATCCTACCCTGTCTGTCCCAATTTCCTCTTACCACTTTCCTCTCTCACCTCATAATTTCATCCCTTGAGTATTCTCCCTTCCCAACAAATTCAACCTATGCCCTCTATCCATATATAACTGTAACCATATACACACACATTCACATATGTATTCATATGACCACACACCCTTCTTCCATTATTTTCATAGTGAGAAAGATATCATCAGTTACAGTTATTGCTTTTCCATATAGGAATGTAAATAGTTCAACTTTGATAAGTTCCTTTTGATTTCTTTTCCCTGATTACCTTCTTAGGCATCTCTTGCTTCTTCTGTCTGGATGTCAAATTTTCTATTCAATTCTGGTTTTTTCCTCAAGAATGCTTGAAAGTCCTCTATTCCACTGAATGACCATATTTTCCCCTGAAACAAAATACTCAGTTTTGCTGGGTAGGAGACCCTTGGGTTCATTCCCAGTTCTTTTGCCCTCTGGAATATCATATTCCATGCCCTTCAATCCCTCAGTGTAGAAGCTGCCAGGTCCTGGGCTATTCTGATTGTGTTTCCACAATATTGAAATTGTTTCTTCCTGGCTGCTTGGAGTATTTTCTCCTTGATCTGGGGATTCTGGAACCTGGCTATAATATTCCTGGGAGTTTTCTTTTTGGGATCTTTTTCAGGAGGTGATCTGTGGATTCTTTCAACCTCTATTTTGCCCTCTGGATCTAAAACATCAGGGCAGTTTTCCTTGAGAATTTCTTGAAGGGTGATTTCTAGGTTCTTTCTTTGATCATGGCTTTCAGGTAGTCCAATAATTTTAAATTGTCTCTCCTGGATCTATTTTCCAGGTCAGTGGTTTTTCTCATGAGATATTTCACATTGCCTTCTAATCTTTCATTTGTTTGGATCTGCTTAACAGCATCTTGATTTCTCATAAAGTCACTAGCTTCCATTTGCTCCAGTCTAACTCTGAAGGAATGAATCTCCTCAGTGAACTTTTGAGATTCTTTTTCCATCTGGCAAATTCGACTTTTTAAGGCATTTTTCTCCTCATTGCCCTTTTGGGCCTCCTTTGCTATTTGAGTTAGTCTATTTTTTAAGGTGTTGTTTTCCTCAGTCAGGCTCTTGACACTCATTTCATACTTTTCCTGCATCCTTCTCATTTCTCTTTCCAATTTTTCCTCCACTTCTCTTATTTGATTTTTGAAGTCCTTCTTCAGGTCCTCTATGGTCTGCAACCCGCTTATGTTTTCCTCTGGGGCTTTTGGAGCTGGACTCCTGACCTCATAGTCCTTTTCCCTCTCTATGCCCCCAAAATAGGAGTCTACGGTTGCATTTTTCTGTTTCCTTTGCCTTGACATGTTGCCACTTAATTACTTGACTTTTGGGCTTGTTGCCACACTATGGCTTTAAGGCTAGAGAGAGGAAGTTTTGTCCCGAACTTGTGGGGGGCAACTTCCCTTTCTGGCAAGCTGTAAACCCTCCCACGACTTCCACCCTAGATCACAATCCAGATCCAGGGAGGTTAAAGCAAGAGTGATTACCCCCCAAGACTGATTGCTGGATCTCCCTACAGTTCGCAGGCCAGGAGCTGGAGCTTCCTCTGAAAACTACAAAATGGTGTGTCTCCTCAGGGGCTTCTAGTCCCCAGGGGAGGAAGCTGACGCATTCCCCAAATGCTGGCCCCAAAGTCCATAGGACACTAACCTCTTACTTTGTCCTAGGCATGTCTATGTTGATAATTCTGGAGTTGCCACAGCTGCTGGTGTTCTGGGGTCTCTCCAGCTGGCTGCTGGCCCTGCCGCCCTGGGGCTAAATCCTCGGCTCACTTGGACCTGGGCTCGGCTCGGCTCGGCTCCCTGTGCCCTGCCTGCTGCGTGCTGCTGGCTCCCAGAGCGCTGCGCTGGTCCTTCCTGCAGGGCTGCTGGGCTGTCCTCAGCGGGAGGTTAGCTTCTCTGTGTTGTTCTGTGGGTGCTAGGGCTCCAGAAGTTGTTCAGAGTCCCCTTTTACATAGTTTGGGGGGAATCTGGGGGCAGAGTGGCTTGGATGAGCTGTTTCTACTCTGCCATCTTCACTCCGCCCCCCCCAATCTTTTCAAATTCTGTAGTGGAAAGTCCCTCAAAAGTGTCTAAGAGTACAATAGAACAATCGCTACCCATGAATATACAATGCCTATTAAGGTCAGTGGTGTATATGCTTCTAAATTGAGAAAAGCAAAGCTTTATATACTTGTTTCATGAGTTATTGAGTCACTCAAGAGAATATCTTAGAAGCACAGACTGAACTGAAATATTTATTTCCTCCTAAATGTGTGATACCTTATAGCTTCTAAACGCACTTAAGGATCTCAGATAACTACTGCAGCTGGATCCAAGTCAAGTCTCAAAATGTAAAAAATTTCCAGCTGAATACAGTAGTTGTGATAATGCATCTTGAAGTTATAAGAAAGGAATGAAGAACTAGGGTCCTTGAGTCCTGAGTTCAAGTTTCCAAGTGTCCTTAAGTGTTTATATAATCTTAAATCCGTTTACCACTTTTTCTTCAATTTCCTCCTTTGTAAGTACCAGAGTTGGATTAAATGCTCTTTAATATTACTTATAGGTCTAACATTATGTATTTGTGTCTATTTCAATAAATTAACATGCACTTATTAAATCATATCAGCAAGCATTTATTAAGTTCTTACTGTATGAATTAATATAAAAAGCCCTGGGAAATATGAAGATCATTAAGGCCTAACTCTTAGCACTGTGTATGGTACATAGTAAGCACTTAATAAAATAAGTATAATTATAGCACCTAGAAAACTTTATAACTATATAAATTTTAATCATTATCTATTCTGAACCAAGCATTGGAGGTAAGAATGATAGTCAAGACAGACAGATGGATAGATAGATAGATAGATAGACAGATAGATGGATAGACAGATTTCTTCCTTCTCTCAGTGGATTAGTTAGGAAGTTAAGATATCTATCTATCTATAAATAATTTCATATAAAACATATGCAAAAAAGTAAATTAGAGAAGGAGGGAACCTGGAGCTGAGATTTTTTTTTTTTAAGCCTGCATATAGAAAGAGTCATATGATCTGAGTCTTGAAGGAAATAAGGCATTTGATGAAGCCAGATGTTCCTGAGACCATGGGCCCATTGGTTTTTATTGGGGTGAGGTTTAGGGAAATGAAAAATCAATTGTGAAGATATGAAAATGGATCATTCAACAAGCATTTACTAAGCACTTTCTCTTTTCCAAAATCTGTTCCAGGTACTGGTGATAAAAAGACCAAAAATTAAATCCTAACCTTAAGCATCTTTTATTATATAAACACACACACATTTGTATCCACACAGATCATATACCAAACAAATACAAAGTATCTTTTTGAGGGTATTTCTAGCATCTGGGGAAATCATAAGAAGAATAAACCCTAATTGAAAACTTTCTTGTACTTGACCTCCAAAATATTGACTAGGACATTTTTATCCCAGGGAAATTAAAAAAGAAAGAAAGAAATTGTGTTGGGTAGTTTTAAGATAAGAGACACAAGGTTATCTATTTGGTGAACCAGTTTTAATAAACAGACACTCACAGATCAAGAATCATATGACAGGATATAAAGGAAAGTGTGTGGTACTGTATTTCCCTTGAAAACATTTCTGAAAGATCTTTAGTAATGCAGTTTTTGCTTATATTTACATAATGTTTTCAAGTTGCCAACATGCTTTCTACCTTACAACCCAAAATGACAGATAGTGCAAGTTTTACAATCTTAATTCTATATATGAGAAAAAAAATGAGTTTCATTAAAGTGAAAGAACTGATACAATATCACATAGCTAATAGTGTGGAATAAATACTTGAATCCAAGAGCTTCCAAATGAGCCCACAGTGCTTCTCACTATTCCTTACTGACTGATCTTTTGATGTTCTCATCCCTATCGTTAATAGAACTTTAATAAATATCTCAGTAAGACACATGAAGTAAGAAATAGTACATATCAGGGAATCCAAAGAATAGGGGGCAGGTATGGATGACCTGTTGCAAAATGAAATTAGGTGAAATGAACAATGAAAATGATGACTGCTAAAAAGGAAAAATCATTAGAATTAGTTCAAGCCAGGGGTGGCTAGGTGGCACAGTGAATAGAGCGCCGGATAGAGCGCCGGCCCTGGAGTCAGAAGGACCTGAGTTCAGATCCGGCCTCAGACACTTAACCCACACAAACAAAAACCTAGCTGTGTGACCTTGGGAAAGTTACTTAACCCCAGTTGCCCTAAAGGGGCGGCTAGGTGGCGCAGTGAGTAAGAGCGCCGGCCTCGGACTTGGGATGACCCGAGATCAAATTCGGCCTCAGAAAATGAGCACCCATACATAAATAATGACTAGCCATGTAACCTTGAGCAAATTACTTAACCCCAATTGCTTTAAAAAAAATTAAAAAAAAAGAATTAGTTCAACCCTAAATAATTTAAATAACAAGAAATACTTTTTATTCATGTATGTATACATGCATGTATGCATGTTTGTAAAATTTTGCATACTCCTTCCCCTACACAGGAAAGAAAGATGGGAAAGTAGTATGGCAAACTATTTTATATCATGTTAGACATGGTCACTGAATTCAATATTATTTTTTAATCATCTTTTTTATTGGATAAGGTCTAATTTGTGGTAGGGAAGAATGGATTATTGTGTCCAGAAATTACTGTGATATTAATTTAAACAAGGAGATGTAACAATTGATCCACAACATTTCATAGTTTCTTTAATTCTTTGACATTAGTCTGGCTTACTCATCCCACCTACACTAATTTTTGCAGTCGAAATATTTCTTTGAGAGGCAGCTATATGATGACTATTTTCACCCTTACTCCCCGCTGGCAATTATTATGATTTTACCTTTACCAGAAACATTATAGTTCATGAGGATCAATTTCTGTTTTGCCATTAATAAATCTTCAACTACTATTCAATCATAACTAAAATATTTACTTGAAATAGAAACAAAATACATAATTATATGATAAACGATTTTAACAATACTGTCACACCAATGGACATGGTGTATAGGGAAAAAGTGGACTCATGCACGAAGTCTCACAATATTAAAGGAATATATTTAGAGACTATACATGACCAAATGAAGTCAAACCCTGTAACTGTTGAATTTGCTATCTTATTTTTGTCTCAAATTATGTTCATTGAAAGTTGCCTGTTGATTGTAGCTTCTGTTTAAACAAATGCTTCCAAATGTAAGCTACATTTGAACCACATGGTATTTGACTAACAGTTCATTAAGAGTTACCTTTCATCTAGACTAGTTGACCTGCTGGGTTGTTTCTTTGATTTTTTTTTCTTTCTGTTTCCAGTCTTTATCTCTACTCAGTTAGTCTTCCTCCTCCATAACAATGGTTGTATCTCTCACTTCCTGCTTCAGGCCTGGCTGATGTCCTTAGCTGAAGAAATGCTATGCTGATTTAAAAGAGAGAGAGAGAGAGAGAGAGAGAGAGAGAGAGAGAGAGAGAGAGAGAGAGAGAGAGAGAGAATGATCATTATTCTAAAGTTGGCCACAACTTATCCAACTCTGTTCATTTGCCAGATTCCTCTTCCTCACTACTAATCAACAGTTAGGGATAAAAAATATCTTTTGTCTTTTCTTCTTCCTTCCATTCCATTTTTCTTTGGAGACTCAAAAGATGATTCATACCTCTAAGAAACCTAACTTGTCCTGACTTATTGGACTGTATATTTTTGTATCCATTGGGTTTGCAAAATATACATTTCCATTGACAACCAAATGTTCTTAATCAAAATTCAATTACATGGGGCTCAGTTTATTTTTCTGTAAAATGAATGGGTTGGAATGAATGGCCTCAAAGTACCCTTCTAGCTCTAAATTTATGTTGATTATCAAATAACAATTGTTTTCTCTCTTACAAATCCTACCAACTTTCCTATGTTTTCCTTTCCAGCCTTAAACAAATGACTGTCCTCACACTGTTCAAATAATGCAGGGTCATTCAGGATTATGAAACATGGACTTCAGTGGTATGTGTAAACAACAGTCACATCAAACATTTTAGGACACCGGTCCTTCAGTGTTTATGTCTAATGATTTTGCTTCATTCTGACATATCCAGAAGCCATATTTGATGTGAGACCAAAATAGACATAACTTTTTATATAAGGCACCATAAAATCATTGGAACCATTGAAGATAATTTGCCCATTTAATATATAATTTAATTTATTCATGCAACAATCATGTGTTACATTATTGAAGAATAGAATACATGCTGTCAGGTACACAGATTGGATGAAGCATAATCTCTACTCTCAAAATTTTTCAATGTAATAGAGAAGCCCCATTTTTCTTCATTTGATGAGAATAATATTGGCTACAGGACATGAAGTATTAGTTCTTCTTATAGTCCTTGCTTGATAAGTTTAATAATTCCATAATGTTAAGGTCCAAATAATCATCCAGTCAGGATCTAAAAAATAAAGGTCTTAAATCCAAGCAGGTCAAACACACCCAGGGGCTTAACCTAGGTTGCATTCTGCATTCTACTGTTTTACATGAACTGGTAACCTGTAGGCCTGGGACAATGAGGATGTCATTGGAGGACCAGTTTCATCACTTCAGCTAAATTATTGTATAAGAGTTGGCATGTCTAGTCTTTCCTCACTAAAGAAATTCTTTCATTCGATCTAGAATCTAGCATAAGAAATGGAATGTAAGTGAGGGAAACAAAATCACCATCAGCATCATTAGTGATCTTAAAAGTGGGACTAATGAGTTCAGGAGAAAGCTATAAACTGAAAATAGCTTTTGAAAAAAAAAACTCATTTTTTCATACAGTTTATAATTTTATGGTTGTTATCTAAGAAGCACTGAAATCAAATTGTCTAACTGTGAACAATGAGTTCTTTCATGATTTAGAGTTCTATACTCACATTATTATCAATTACTTCCAAGGGTTAGATTGATGAATGACTCTAAGCCTATGGTTTAATATAGGCAAGGGTATTTCTAGACAATTACTTTTAGAGGATATAAAAGAATAAAAACAGATGAAACAAATTTACCATGAGAATAAAATTGCAGTTGCAGTTGGATTTCTGATTTTCCACACTCCAATTAATTTCCATTATTTATTAAATATAATAAATAAAGAACAATTGGCCTAAAAGCACATCATTCTCAGAACTATTATTAATAGTCTATCAATCAAGGGTGTGGTATCAGTATAATTTTGACTATTCATGGTACACTTAGATTCAAGATAATCAAATCAGTCAAGCTTTAAGAAGGTTATATTTAAAACTATTCTCATTATTCATTTAAAAGTTAGCTCAGTATCTGGCCCTCCAATCACAGGTATGCCTAGGATGGGCTAAAATGTTGGTATGAGTATAATAGGGTGAAATTAATTTTAAAAAATAATTGAAAGAATCTGTGATTTTATCAATATGGGAAAATTAGGATTTAGCTTTCCTTGACAGACAGTGAATAGTCTTCCATCTAGGAAACATTTATTTTAAGCACTTACTATGTGTCAGGCATTGTATTACTTTCTGAGGATACAAAGAAAGGGCAACACAAAATCCCTGCCCTAATGAAGTATATATTTTAATGAGGAGGAGACAAGATGCATAATTATACATACATACATACATATATATATCATGCATGTGTACATGTATATGCATGTATGTATATACACATACATGTATGTGTGTATATATTGATAGATATGCACACATCTGCATGCATACACACATATATAAATGTGTGTGTGTGTGTGTGTGTGTGTGTGTGTACATTCTCATATAGATGTATGCCAATGGGAATAGAAGGCAGAGGTGAGGAAAAAATTCTTACAGTATTGAGGGCAGTCAATTAAAAGGCACAAAATCAGAGGGTGAGAAATGGAGAGTTGCATTTGAGAAACAGACCAGAGAATGCATGTGTAAGAAGACTGGAAAGTTAGAAAGAGGTTAGGTTTAAAAAAAAAAATTGAACTGTTAAGTAGAGGGTTTTTCATTTGTCCCTCAGATGACAGGAAACCATTGGAACCATTGGAGTTTATTGAATAGGAGAATGAAATGTTAAAACTTGCAGTTTAGGAAAATCACTTTGGAATCTTGTAGAGGATAGTTTGGAGTATAAAGAGAATTGAGGCAGGAAGATCAACCATATACTTATTGCAATAGTTCAGGCATGATGTAATGTCACTCAGATGACTGACTATGTGAGTACATAGATTCTGTATAGATAAAATGACAAGACAGCAACTGATTAGGTATATGGGATGAGTACAAGAGAAGAATTGAATATGTGTGTCACTGAGGTTGTGAACCTGGGTAACTGGGAGAATGCTGGTGTTCTTGACAAGAATGAGGCATTCAGAAAAGTATAAAGTTAATGATTTCTGACCAAAACATGACTTAGGAATTAAGTTTTATGAAGGCACCTGAAGAATTATTATTGTTCTTTGATGTTGTTCATCCTTTATTCTCAAAGAGGACCGATGATACCAGGAGGGTGGTGTCTTGATTTGCAAGTGTATTGGATTTAATTGAGGCAGAAGTGTCTAAGTCATCAGCCTCACTCTCTCCTCCAGAGCCATCTAAGTCCACTAACAAGGTTCAGGTCAGGATGATTAGAGATGAGTCCTTGGGTTTTTTAAGCTAAGGTCTTTCCTAGGCCTCAGTTTGTCTAAGGCAACACCCATTCAGTGATTTAAGGGTAGGTGGGAAATGAGACAGAAGATCACCTAGTTTGCCTACTCAAAAAAATCAATCTGGGAGGGAAAGATCCTCAGGGTTTCTGAACAGAATGGAAACAATAGTGATTTGCCCAAGGTAACACCAATAGATGTCAGTGATAGAATTTGAACCCAGTTCTTTCTGACAGAACCTCTAAACTGTCTACAAAATGAAGTGGCAACAATAGCATTAAATGTAATCAAGTTCAATTAAAAGCTAATAGTTGGGATCAAAATGCTACTTTACTAGCACAAGATGGGGGAAGCAAAGATAGGGAACAATTCATTTAAATACTAGCTGAGGGGTTAGTTTTCTCAAAATTCACTATGAGTTAATAATATGACATGACAGCTAAGAAGACTAAAGGAATCTTCAGTTTCATTAAGAGAAACACAGGATCTAGTATGGTTCAACTTATTCTGCCAGGGACAGACTACTTAAGGAATCAGCTATTGAGCTTTGAGTACCATATTTAAAAACAAACAAACAAAAACATTAGAATAACAAATGTCAAAGGACTTTTGAAAAAATGGGTGCCAAAATAGATTAATACAGGCACAGTTAGGCATTAGTACAACCATTCTGAAACAGAATGAATGAATTAGGAAAGGATAGTGAGGATTCAATTAAATTGTATGGAAGACTCACGGAATTTAACTTAAATATCTTCTCCAAAAATTTCTTCCTCCTTGCCTCCCTGTCTTGTCATTATTTTGCTTTAACTTGACATATAGGTGTCTCTTTTTATGTAATATATCATGTAATCTATCCTATATATCAATATTGCTGTGTGAACTTGAGCACAAGCTTTAACAACTTGTGGCAGTTCTTTTACATGTAAAAATCAAAGAGCTGGACCAGATCAGGATCCTTAACCTGGATTTCTGATTTTGTAAAATATTTTGATAACTGTATTTAAACATGTTTATTTTCCTTTATCTAAATATTTTATTATGGACATTTAAAAACATTATTCTTGGATTAGATTCATAGAATTCATTAGAATACACCAAAAACCCATAATATATACACACAAAATGTAAGGTGTAATATTATCTATGGACCAGATGATCTCTCAGGTCCCATTTATCTCTAATATTCTGTGACTTGAAGGAGAAATATGCACAGGTTAGACTTATTGCTGTTAAAACAAATATGACCAAATGAATAAATGGATCTAGTTCCTTATCATTTATAATTCTATGTTATTATATGTTATAGATAATATCATGTAGTATATAATAGTGGAAATAAGAAGGTAAACATATCATGCATGGCCATATATAATCTCATGACTTAGTACTAAATATTATATGTTCACTCCTCTGAATATTATAGTGGGGTTATCCCCTCCCCCAGGCTGATAGGCAATTTAATCCTCTCAGGATTATTGAGAATACTTACTGCTTATAAGGCTCCAAAGAGATTCTTCTTTTAGAAGGAAGAACATTAGACCTGCTCTACTTCATGGGCTAATGGGACATCTGGTCTCTGGCATTTCTTATTGCTGAATACTTCAATTTGAAGGTATTTAGATACCTAACATTGTCAATGGAGAACTAAAGAGAAAGGGATTATAGGATATATTTCCAGTCATTCCTACTACTGAAATGTTCATAAAAGGAGCAAAATTCATCATACCATAGGCTAAATCTTTTGCTATTATTCAGTTTGGTTAACCAGGAAAAGAGGACTGAGAATCTGAATTTGAATACTGAGTTACACACTGAGAAAATGTGTTTGTGGGCAAATCATTGAATCTTGCTAGGCCTCATTTCCCACATCTGTAAAAGAAGGTTCAGGTAGATGATGTCTAAAATCTCTTAAGTTCTGAATGTATGATTCTATGAACCCAGAATCAATATGATATCCTTCCATTCCTCTAAAGTGCAGCAGATGTTTAATGATTATCTGCATAGTCTATAAGTTTCCAAAACATTCTAAAAAAACTAAATTATAGTTAGAATATGGAAAGAGAGAGAGAGAGAGAGAGAGGGGGGGGGGGCACAGAGACAACCAGGTGAGACATGGATAAAGATGGGGAAAAGAATGTAGACAGTGAAAGAGAATAAAGACATGGTTTGGAAATATGATGTTCTCTTTTTGTAGAGATATACTTCTTATATTATACATGGATATCTAACTTTCAAATTAATTTGAAGATATTAAAATGGGCCTCTTTTTCTTTAAGTACTCTAAGACCTTATCATGATTTGGAAAGGCAGCTATGTGATTCAGTGGATAATATGTTGGGCCTAGATTTAGGAAGAAATGAGTTCAAATCCACTCTCAGACAATTAATAATTAATTGACCACTGGCAAATCATTTAACCTCTGTCTAGATCAATTTCTTCATCTGTAGAATGAAAATAATAGCACCTTTTTTTCCCCCCAGGATTTTTGTATCAAATGAAATAATAATTGTAAAATGCTAAGGCACATAGTAAGGGCTACACAGATATTTTTAATTCTCATTTTATAATTTGTTCATGCTCTGTTAGGTGGGTATAATCTCCAATACAGTGTCCCAAGACAGGGATTCTGGGAGAGATTCAGATAAATTCTCTCTCTCTGTCTCTCTCTGTCTCTCTCTGCCTCTCTCTGCCTCTGTCTCTGTCTCTGTCTGTCTCTGTCTGTCTGTCTGTCTCTGTCTAACTCTTTCTCCTCTCCTCTCTTCTCTGTTTTCTCTCTCCCTCTGTGTGTATGTATGTATGTATGTTTGTATGTATATATGTATATATATACATATATATATATATGTTCATACATATACAGAGGATTTTGAAGAATAGTCTACTTGAGTTTGAAAAAATTCACCATTAGACTATCCCAAGGGTGATGCATTTTTAGCCAGTGCTACTTATGATAAACAATCTACTAAGGCAAATTGATGTTTTGATTAGTGTTGGTTTAAGTGAGTGAAAGAAAAAAATCTATTGAAACATACCATACATTTATAATTAATAATATTAACTCTAGATGCTGTAATAAGTATGTGTATATTCATATATACTATTGTAATTAGAAAGCTAGCCTTGTAACAAAAAAAAAAAAACCTTTATTCAAGTCCCACCTTTAACTGAACCAGATGTCAGACCTCAGGTGAGCCATCTGGGCCATTTGGGCCACCCCTAATAACTATATTATACATTGCAGAAGAATTGCCAAACCACAAAAGAAAAGTGACTTTTTCATGTGTTAGATGCAAATGCAATGAAATTATAACAACAATATGAAGTAGATGATTGGAGAAGAAAGACAGATATCTCCCTCCTGCCTTTAACCTGAGAAATAGAGGATATAATGTCAGATGTGATAGATATAGATTTGACTTCCTTCCCTTCCTGCCTTCTTTCCTCCCTCCCTCACTCCTTCCCTTCCTCCTTTCCTTCCTTCCTTCCTGCTTTCCTGACTTCCTTCCTTCCTTCCTTCCTTCCTTCCTTCCTTCCTTCCTTCCTTCCTTCCTTCCTTCCTTCCTTCCCTCCAGACTGGGTGCCATCTCTAGTTGTCCTAATCTATATTTTGCCACTGTGCCCAGATGTCTCTGGAAGAGAAAGTGAGGCTGGTGACTTTGCACAGCCCTCCCTCATAAATCCAATTCACTTGCAGGTCATTGCATTGCCTTCCTGATATTATGATCTTCTTCAAGAATGAAGGACAAACAATAGCTAGCCTCTAGGCCAGAGAACTTGAAATTCCATTGCTCTAAAGAGATTTTTATCATGGACAATGACCCACTAAAGATTACTATGATTTAACTATCAAGTTCCCTTGTTCCAAAAATCCCTAAGTTCCAAAAATCATATTATTTTAGCAGTATTGTGGTTTAAACCTTCCCTGCCTGCTTAAATTCTTTCTCTCTTACTACTTTCTTTCATTGCTGATGCCTCTAAATACATGGACACCTTCATCTGTGGACCACTAGACCTTTAAAAAGGTCGTTCTTGGTGAGTAAATTTCAATCTTCCACCAAATTTTGAGGGAAGTTTGAAATTTAATCAAATCTGTCCTTTCATTCTTTGCACTTATCTCTCAAGTTTCACCTTTTTAGCATTTGAAAATAAATTGCAATACTAGCCCCAATTGTCTGAATGACAGCATTGAAAAACATAGGCCCCCTACTAAATAATTCATTTTTTTATAAAGAAGATGTACACTATCTTTGCATGTATCCAAACAGAACCTTGACAATTAAGACTAAAGTTGTTCTATTATCAGAAAACTCATCAAAATTGTGTTGCTTTTCTTTCTATCTCTGGGACTTTCATAGTGCCTAACATTTACTGGGGCAGCAAGGTAGAACAATGGACAGAGCAACAAACCTGACTTGTGGAAGACTTATCTTCCTGTTTCAGATCTGGTCTCAGATGCTTACTAGCTTTGTGACTCTGGGCAAGTCATTTAATGCTGTTTGCCTCAGTGTCCTTATTTGTCTAATGAACTAAAGAAGGAAAAAGACATGTCAAATCACTCTAGTAATTTTGTAAAGAAAATTCAAATGGGATCATGCAGAGTTAAACAAGACTGAAAAATGAGTGAACAACAACAAACATATCCTTAGCACTTCAGAAATATGTTTTTTATTGATTTACTGAGAAATGAATAAATGAATGGTATATTTATTATTAAATTAATAAATAATAATTATTTATAATAAATAATTACAATAAACAATTAACAACACTATGCTAAAGACTATGGATATAAAGAAAGAAGAATAATCTTCACTGTCAAGGTGCTCCAATTCTTTTTTGTTTGTTTTATGTTTTTGTTTTGTTTTGCATTTTTGGAGGGGGGAAGGCAGGGCAATTGGGGTTAAGTGACTTGCCCAAGGTCACATGGCTAGTGTTTTGTGTGTTAAGTGTCTGAGGCTGGACTTGAACTCACTTCTTCCTGACTCCAGGGCCAGTGCTCCATTCACTGCACCACTTAGCTGCCCCAAGGGGCTCCAGTTCTAATTTATTTATTAATTGGAGCAAAAAGGGTGAAATGTTTCTGACAATACACTTTAAAATAATTTGTAGGAAAACATGCTCCTGGTAATAGATTGCTTGAAGAGCTATTGGGTAAGTACAACTCTGAATATTCATCTCCAGGCCAGAAGTAACTTCCGGGATACATTCAGACTGAAGATGAAAAATATCATATTGCCATGTGCAATGTTCTTGACCTGCTCTCAAAACCACATTGTACATAATATCAACTCATGAAAGTCAAACAAGATGAGGGTAAATGTAAAAAAAAGTTTATTTTTATAATAAAGTATAAAGGAGAACAGCAGGAATATGATCAGTTACTTATTAAGGGACCCTATTTGCCTATAGCAAGGAACACTCAGAATGGCATCCATAGAATATGTACTCTATTAAAGAAACACACTTTATTTCCTGAACACCTGACATTTAAACAACACCATTTGCCTTGCTGTTAGCAGAAGGTGAATTATATCCATCCTTTAATCTCATACATTTCAAATTGAAACAGCCCCTTCATCCTGAGGACAACTAGGTTTTTAAGAGTTGCTTAAGAATCATTTTCATCAAAAAACATTTAGTTCAGGGCAATTTTCTTACTATGTTCTTAAATTTAATGTGCACTTAAATTGGTAACTTAAAGAAGCTCCTGGGTTCATATCCATTGCTCTTTTCATGTTGAAATGTATAGGTTTCTTGGTAACTATTAAGGTCATAGTCAAAAAGAAAATATAATCAAAAGAACAAAACAAAAGCTTTTGGTTAATAGCGAGAAATTTTCTGTAAGAATGTTTTGTAGTCTAGAATAGTAACAAAATAATTGACCTTTTGTGGGATTTTTTTCTTTTTCTTTTTTTGAATTTTTTTTTTCTAATAGAGAAATAAAATCTAATGATTTGGATGCTCTGAGATTCAAACAAGGAATTCACACAAGAATTCAAGGCTCTATATTTATACCAATTCAGTTATTTTTAATCACCTGATATGTTTCTAATCTGGAGTTTTTCATTTTTCATGACCCAGTGCTTCAGAGGGAAGCCATAGCCTTTTACTACCACAGAAATTTCTTTTTCCTGTCTATGTAGATAAGGAAAGAATATGGGGATTGGGGGTTGGGAATCAGTTCCTACAATCCCAGAATTATAGATTTAAAGATTGAATGAAACTGAAATCTCCTATCATCCACCTGTCTCACCTTACTGATGGAGAGAGAGAGAGAGACAGAAACAGAGAGAGAGAGAGAGACAGAGAGAGAGAAGGAAGTTCGGTAACATGCCCAAGGCTACACACTTAGGAAGTCACAAATCCAGAATTAAAAATAAGCCAGTCTGCTTTTAAACTCTTTGATCATCCTACTATAGTAAACTGTGCTATCTTAACTGTACCATTAAATCTTTTATTTTCTTATTTTGTTTTTCCCAAAACATGAACCAAGTAAAAATATAAGAACAATTTATTCCAGAAAGATATTTGTAATAGAGAGAAATTATATGAAGGAATAAAAATTAAAATCAATAGAAAATTTGTAAACATTATGTGCACTTTTAATTCTAATTAGCATTTGGATTCAATGACTCATCTTCTTTAGGGCCCTAGAAGCAATATTCTACTAAGGGTACTCATGTTACTGCATTAGTTCAATTTCTATCTGGAAACTAATTTGTTCATTCACTGCCAGCTCTATAAGCATCATCCTAATAGTCACTCAGTTTGTGTGTAGGTCAAAGAATTGAGAATTATTGTATTAGAAGGGACTTATACATTCTTTCATGTGAAGCCCTCCCTGAACTTTGAATCCCCTAGACAATATGTCCATCATGCTATCCTTCAGCCTCTCTTTCAAGTCACACAAGAGAAGACAGTCCTAGCTGCTAGGAGAGATGTAACATGTACATAAGGCAAATTCTCTGGATGCAGCTTGTAGTCTAGTCAAAATATAGGAGAAATACACAAAGTCACATTTAACAAGAGCCCAAGAAAACTCCAAATGGGAGATGCTTGAAAATCACATCTATAGGGGAGGGGGAAGGAAAAACAAACAAACTTTCTTTTACATGACTGGGTTTCTTTTTTTTAACTTATGAAATTGTTAATGAGCTAAAACATTAGAGGAGATCAAATACGATAAACTGCAATCAAGGAAAACATAAGCTTCTATACTTAGGCTTAACATTATGGCTTTCATTAGTACAATAAAGGGGAAGCATGTCTAGAGAGCAGTTTATCTGAAAACTTATAGGAAACTTTCAAGAACCTTAAGGATGGTGAGACAAGGGAGAAATATGACCATCAAGGAACATAATGAGGTCTTAGGCTATGTAAAAGAGGGCTATATTATTAGAATAAAGAGATGAAAGTTCTTTTGCACACTACTCTAGGTAGGACATACATAGGGTCTAATATGATGTTCAGACCCAAGTATCCTATTCTGTGTGGTCATGAGCATGTAGAGGAAGGCAAAGAAGTTGGTGAATAGCCCTAATTTGGCAAAGGTGGATCATTTGAATCAACTAGGGAGGTTAGTAAAGAGAACATAAGACTGATCTCTGCTTCAATTATGTGAAATGTCATTCCATTGAAGATTTTTTTTTGCTTTTTTTTTTTTGAGGGCAATTGGGGTTAAGTAACTTGCCCAAGGTCACATGGCTAGGTTTTTGTTTGTGTGTGTGTTAAGTGTCTGAGGCTGGATCCAAACTCAGGTCCTTCTGACTCCAGGGCCGACTCTCTACTCACTGAGCCACCTAGCCACCCCTCCATTGAAGATTTATTGTATATTTTCTATTTGGACACAAAGACAGGACTAGTAACAAATTGTGAATGGTATAGAGATGCACATTTATAAGGAATAACTTTTCCCAAGTAAGAGATATTCCAAAATGTTAAATAATTGCTTAGGAAATATTGGTCTACTCTTCAGTGGAAATCTTCAAGTAGAGGATTGATGAACATTTGTTGATTTTAAGGTAGAGGTAATAGTTTTTTTCACCATAGCTCAAATTAGATGACCATTGAGGGCCTTTGCAAATCTAAATGTGCTCTAAAATTCAATAAAATGATTTACAAATGAAAAAATTGTTAAGAGATTTTCTTTCTTGAGTGACTTTAATAGGATAGGAGTTGAAAGAAGAGGTTACAAAGATGAAATGAGAAGATGATAGTCATTTAAATGTATTTAGAGTATAATATGAATGAATGTCTTTTATCCATTCATTTAGCCACACACCACCATGGGTACCTCAACAGAATGTCAGAATATTGAGGAATTATCCTTGAATTGTCTGAGGTTTCCTGGTGTTTTATTTTGTTCATCAAAGGAAAAAAATGCTGCTGATTAAGAATGAAAATATCACTGGCTTTGTTCATGCAAGCCTTGGGAAATTAGAATACATTCAGCCATGCCATTTGTTATTAGCCGAGTCTGGTGTAAATCACAGATAAAGCTGACACATTCCACGTACTGATCACAGTGGGAATATTGAGTGTCGCCATTTGTGATGGATTAAATGGGGAGAAAAATTAAAGTTGTGCAAATTATTTCTGTGCAGTGGTTCTAATGTCAGGGAAAAGCGATTAGACATGGCTGGACGAAAATAAAAATGAAACTGACACTGTGAACTGCTTATTCTTGCTTACTCAGCTTAGATGGCACATGGGAGTTTGTCATTAAAGAACTTTGTGTACAGTTGAATGTGCTGGAAACTCCCTTTTATTGTACAGTCTCTTAATTGGAGTTTTCCATTAATTGGGACTACATATGTCTCTAGTACATTGATGAATGATAAGTATAATGATGACCATAAAGGAGTTTCTTCCAGGTCTCAAGGTGTTCTAGAAGTCATTTAGAAAATACTTATCTTCAAGAGTGACTGAGTACTATGGTATTTATTATATTCCATTTCAGTAACTAGAAAAAAGGACACACATTTATAAGTACCTATTACATGTAAGTAATATGCTGCGAATTGTGAAACCAAAGATACAAATGAACTAGTTCCATCTTTCAAGATAGTAAGGAACAGTATTTCAGTCCATTTCCATCCAATAAGCATTTATTAAATGCCTACTATGTCAAACCTCTAGTTGTTTGGAGAAACGACAAAAACAAAATTATTTTTGTCCTCAAGGACTGTATAATTTACTGAAATAATATACATATGTTACATATGTACATGTATATATATGTTATATGTGTACGTATATATACATGCATGCACACATAGATACATACATACATACATGCACACATACATAACTGTGTGTATTAGGTATTGAAGAGTGCAATTAGAAGATAAAACAAATTTTGAGGAAAGACAACAATCAAAACTGGGAATATTCAGGAAGTCTTCACAAAAGAAAAGGCATAGAACTTCTACACTAATTTTCCTTAAATGTATTTCTGATTATATTACTCTACCACTCAATAACCTCTAGAAACTCCCTATTATTCCTAATAATAAGCTGCTTTTTTGTAATTGAAGTTATTAACAATATGGTCACAACCCACCTAGTCATTCACATTCTACATTACTCCTCTTCATATACACAGTAGAATCCAAGAACACTGTTCCTTCTATAATTACTTCCTCATAACTTATCACTAAATTGCTTCATTGGCAGTCCCCCATATCTAGAAAACATATACTCTTTAAATGTATTTCCTCTTGATCTGTTCTGCTTATCACGCCTTGTTTCCTTAAAGGATCAGTTTAGTTTTTATTGTCATAGTAGACTTGAAGTCAGGAAGACCTGAGTTCAAATTCTGCCTCATTTACAAATTGGGTGACCTAAGGAATGTAATTTAACCTTTCTAGGCCTCAGGTTCCTCATTTACAAAATGAGGAGGTTGGACTCAAAAGTCCCAAATATTCTTTCTATCTCAAAATTTTTGATCCTGTGGGCCAGGGATGGGGAAACTGCAGCCTCAAAGCCACATGTGGCCCTCTAGTTCCTCAAGTGTGATCTTTTGACTGAATCCAAGCTTCACAGAAAAAAATCTCAATTTGAAGTTTGCATTAAATCAAAGGGCTGCACTTGAGGAGCTAGGGAGCCACATGTAGCTTTGAGGCCACCTCTACCCCACCATTGCTATGAACTTTTATCTCAAATTTTACTTATTCCACACAGGTTCTAGTTAATAAGCAACCCCCCCAAAAAACAAACAAACAAAAAACATTACCTTGAATCCTCTGCAGATTGAAGCAAACTACCATGCCAGCATACAATCTAGTATAGGATCTGCAAATACTTTAACATTAGACATTAGTCAGATTATAAAGACAATTGTAGCAGAGGGAATGAACAATGGGAAAGAGAAAAAAAAACCAAACAAGATAAAGAAAGAAAGCAGGTAGTTTGCTTCAATCTGCACTCAAACTCTGTTCTTTCTCATTCTAACTCTAAATGTAGACATCTCTCTCTATCATGAGTCTTTTGGAGTTGACTTATAACCCTTTATTGCTGAGAAGAGTCCAGTCTAACAAAGTTGTTTGTCACACGTACACCTTGTGTGTAATTACATACAAATTTCTCCTGATTCTGCTCTTCTCACTCAGCATCAGTTTGTATAAGCCTCTCCGGGTAAATATGAAGTCCATCACCTCCTCATTTCCTAAAGCACAATAGTATTCCATTACATTCATATGCCCCAACTTGTTTAGCCATTCCCCATTTGATGGGCATCCCCTTAATTTCTGATTCTTTGCTACCACAAAAAGAGCTACTATAAATAGTTTTGTACATATGGGTCTTCCTCCCACTTCTTTGATCTCTTTGGGATACCACCATAGAAGTGGTATTGCTGTGCCAAAGGGTATGAAATTACTCATACACCTTTGGGCATAGTTCCAGATTGTTCTCCAGAATCGTTGAATCAGTTCACAACTCCACCAGCAAGGCATTAGTGTTCCAATTTATCGACATCCTCTCCAGCATTTGTCATTTTCTTGTTTTGTCATCTTAGCCAATCTGAGTGGAGAGATGTGGAAGCTCAGAGCTGTTTTGATTTGCATTTTTCTAATCAGCAGTAATTCATATTTTAATTCAGCATTTTTCATATGGTTATCGAAATCTTTAATTTCTTCATCTGAAAACTGTTCATATCCTTTGACCATTTATCAATTGGGGGATGACTTGCTTTCTTATAGATTTGACTCAATTCTCTGTATATTTTAGAAGTGAGGCCTTTATCAGAGACATTGGTTGTAAAAATTCTTTCCCTATTTTCAACTTCTCTCTTAATCTTTGTTACATTGGCTTTGTTTGTACAAAAGCTTTTCAATTTCATGTAAACAAAATGATCAGTTTTGCATTTTATAATGCTCTCTAATTCTTGTTTGGTCATAAAGTCTTCCCCTCTCCATAAATCTGACAAGTAAACTATTCCTTACTTTCCCAGATTGCTTACAGTAGTATCTTTTATACCTATATCATGTACCCATTTAGATTTAATTTTAGTACATGTTGTTAGATAATGGTCTATGCCCAGTTTCTGCCATACTATATTCCAGTTTTCCCAGAAGTTTTTGTCAAATAGTGAATTCTTATCACTAAAACTGTGGTCTTTGGGTTTATCAAACAGTAGATTATTATAGTCATTGACTGCTGAGTATCTTGTACCCAATGTATTCCATTGATCCACTGCTCTATTCTTCAGCCACTACCAAGTAGTTTTTGATGACTGCTGCTTTATAATATAGATTAAAATCCACTAGACCACCTTCCCTACCATTTCTTTTCTTTAATTGCCTTGACATTCAGGAGCTTTTGTTCTTCAAAATGAATTTTATTACTAATTTTTTCTAGTTCTATAAAGTATTTTTTTGTAATTTGATTAGAATGGCACTATGTAATTTAATTTGGCTAAAATTGTCATTTTTATTATATTACCTCAACCCAACCATAAGCAATTGATGGTTTTCTAACTAGTTATATCTGACTTTATTTGTGTGAAAAGTGTTTGGTAGTTGTGTTCATATAGGTCCTGGGTTTCTTTTGGCAGGTAGATTCCCAAATATTTTAAAATGTCTACAGTGATTTTAAATGGGATTTCTTTTTCAATCCCTTGCTGTTGGATTTCAGTAGAAATATACAGGAATGACAAGGATTTATGTTGGTTTATGTTATATCCTGCTACTTTGCCAAATTTATTGATTGTCTCCAGTAGTTTTTTACTTGATTCTCTAGCATTCTCTAAGTATATGATCATATCATCCACAAAGAGTGATAACTTGGTCTCTTTTTTGCCTAATTTGATTCCTTTGATTTCTTTTTCTTCTCTAATTCCTACAGTTAACATTTCTAGTACCAGATTGAATAGGAGGAGTGATGGTGGACACCCCTGTTTCACCCCTGATCTTATTGGAAATGCTTCTAGCTTATCTCCAATACATATAATAGTTTCTGATGGTTTTAAATAGATACTACCTATTATTTTAAGGAAGGCTCCATTTATTCCTATAGGTGCTAGTGTTTTTGATAGGAATGGATGTTGTACTTTGTCAAGTCTTTTCTATACCTATTGAGATAATCATGTGGTTTCTACTAGTTTTATTGTTGATATGATCAATTATACTGATGGTTTTCCTAATATTAAACTATCATTGCATTCCTGGAATAAATCCTACCTGATCAAAGTGTATAATTCTTGTGATAAGTTGCTGTAGTTTTTTTGCTAGCATTTCATTTAAGATTTTTGCATCTATATTCATGAGAAAAATTGGTATATAATTTTCTTTTTCTGTTTTATCTCTTCCTGATTTAGGTATCAGTATCATATTTTAGTCATAAAAAGAATTTGGTATGACTCCTTCACTAATTTTTCCATATATCTTTTAGAGCATTGGAATTAATTGTTCTTTAAATGTTTGATAAACTTTGCTAGTAAATCTGTCCGGCTCTGGAGATTTTTTCTTAGGGAGTTCATTGATGGCTTGTTCAATTTCCTTTTCTGAGATGGGGTTATTTAATTAATTTACTTCCTCTTCAGTTAATCTGGGCAACTTGTATTTTTTGTAAATATGTATCCATTTCACTAAGATAGTCAAATTTATGTGCATATAATTTGACAAAATAATTATGAATTATTGTTTTAATTTCCTCTTCATTGGAGGTAGATTCACTCTTTTAATTTTTGATACTCATAATTTGGTTTTCTTCTTTCTTTATTTCATCATATTGCCTAAGGGTCTATCAATTTTATTAGTTTTTTTTATAAAACCAGCTCTTAGTTCTATTTATTAATTCAATGGTTTTCTTAATTTCAATTTTATTAATCTCTCCTTTGGTTTTCATTATTTTTAATGTAGTATTTAATTAGTGATTTTCAATTTGTTCTTTTTCTAGCTTTTCAATTGCATGCCCAATTCATTGACTTCCCTTTTCTCTAATTTATTCATGTTTGAACTCAGGGATATAAAACTTCCCCTAAGAACTGCCTTTGCTGCATCCCACAAATTTTAGTATCTTGTCTCATTATTGTCATTCTCTGGAATGAAGTTAATGATGGTCCCATTAATTTCTTGTTTGACCCACTCATTCTTTAGGAAAAAAAGTGTTTAGTTTCCAATTAGTTTTTAGTCTATCTTTCCATGGCCCTTTATTGCATATGGATTTTATTATATCATCATCTGAAAATGATGCATTTAATATTTCTGCCTTTCTGCACTGAATTGTGAGGTTTTTATGCCATAGTACATGGTGGATTTTTGTGTATGTTCCATCTACCACTGGGAAGAAGGTATATACCTTTTTATCCCATTCAGTTTTCTGCAGAGATCTATCATATCTAGCCTCTAAAAAATTCTATTCACTCCCTTATCTTCTTTCTTGTTTATTTTGAGGTTAGATTTATCAAGTTCAGCGAGGGGGAGAGTAAGGTGCCCCACTAATATAGTTTTGCTTTCTATTTTTTCCTCTAATTCCCTTAACTTCTCCTCTAGGAATTTGGATGCTATACTACTTGGTGCATATATGTTAAGTAATGATATTGCTTCATTCTTTTTTTTTTTTTAAAGCAATTGGGGTTAAGTAACTTGCTCAAGGTTACACGGCTAGTCATTTGATTTATGCGTGGGTGCTCATTTTCTGAGGCCGGATCTGATCTCGGGTCATCCAAACTCCAAGGCCGGCACTCTTACTCACTGCACCACCTAGCCGCCCCTTTAGGGCAATTGGGGTTAAGTAACTTGCCCAAGGTTACACGGCTAGGTTTTTGTTTGTATGGATTAAGTGTCGGAGGCCGGCTCTGAACTCAGGTCCTTCTGATTCCAGGGCCGACGCTCTATTCACTGCGCCACCTAGCCGCCCCGATATTGCTTCATTCTTGATGGTGCCTTTTAGCAGGATATACTTTCCTTCCTTATCTCTTTTAATTAGATCTATATTTGCTTTTGCTTAATCTGATATGAGGATTGCTCCCCCCCCCTTTTTTTTTTACTTCAGCTGAGGCATGATAAATTTTAATCCTGCCTTTTACCTTTACCCTGTGTGTATCTGCCTGTTTTAGGTGTGTTTCTTGTAAACAGCATATTGTAGGATTATGGTTTTTAATCCATTCTGCTATCTGCCTCTATTTTATGAAAAAGTTCATCCCATTCACATTCACAGTTATGATTATTATCTGTCTCTTTCCCTCCATCCTATCACCTCTCCTGTTTATGCTTTTATTTTTCTCCCCTTCTCCCTTCCCTCCTTAAGAGATTTCTTTTTGGCCACTGCTTCCATCAGTATTCCCTTCTTATCAGACCCTCTCTCTTTTCCTCCCTTTACCCTTTACTTCTTCCCTCTCTTCTAAACGTACTCCGCTTTCTTAGCCCTTCCCCCTCCTATTGCCTATGGGATATGATGGATTTTTATACTTGATTTAGTATGTTATTTATACCTTGAACCAAGATTGACAAGAACAGATCTCATGCAATGTTCCTCTCCCTCTATTATGATACATTTTGGGTCTCTTATTGATTGAGTCTTATACTTAACTGATTGTGTTATTCCCTCCTTTCACCAGAACCAATAAGGGAAAAGTTTATATAATGCTTATCTCCCTCCCTTCTTTCCCTCTACTATATTGTTTTTATGCCTCTTTTTGTGGCATAATTTACCCTTTACTGCTTCATTCTTTCTTCTCCTTCCATTGCAGTACCTTTGTAGCCCTTAATAAGGTTTGTGTGTGTGTGTGTGTGTGTGTGTGTGTGTAATCTATTTTGTGTAATTTATACCCATACCTTCTATTTTTCTATAAACAGTTTGCTCTTTTTAAATAACAGGATGTGTCTGTGTGTGTGTGTGTGTGTGTGTTTCTGTGTGTGTGTGTGTGTGTGTTTTCCTTATTAACCTTTATATGTCTCTCTTGCATCTCATAATTGGAGGTTGAATTTTACATTGAGCTCTGGCTTTTTCATCAGAAAGGTCTGGAAATCTATTATATTGTAGCATGACCATCTCCTTGCCTGGAAGAATATGTTCAGTTTCATTGGATATGTGATCTTTGGTTGTAACTGAGCTCTTTTACTTTGCAAAAAATCATATTACAGTTCCTCTGATCTCTCAGTGTAGAAGCTGCCAGATCCTGTGCTATCCTCACTGTGGTTCCACTACATTTGACTTGTTTCTTTATGGCTGCCTTAGAATTTTCTCCTTTATCTGATAGTTCAGGAATTTGGCCACAACATTTTGAGAATTTTTCAATTTGGGATCTCTTTCAGGAAGTGACCAGTGGATTCTCTCAATTTCTATTTTACCCTCTGGTTAGTTTTCCTTGATGAGCTCTTGGAACATGTTGTCCAGGCTAATTTTTTTATCATGATTTTCTGGTAGGCCTATGATTCTCAGATTATCTCTCCTTGATATGTTTTCCTGGACAGTTATTTTTACATTGAGATATTTTACCTCGTTTTCTAATTTTTCATTCTTGATGGGTTTTTTTTTGTTTTGTTTTTTGTTTTGTTTTGTTTTTATGATTCTTGGTTCTTCATAGAATTATTTGCTTCAATTTGGTTGATTCTAGTTTTTGGCTTATTATTTTCCTCAGTTTTTGAAGCTCCTTTTCCATATCACCTATTTTTCTTTTTAAGGTGCTGTTTTCTTCATTGTAATGTTTTCCTAATTTTCCAATTTTAATTTTAAAAGAATTATTCATTTTATCTTCTATCTCTCTAATGTGGTTTTCAAAGATCTTTTTGAGCTCATCTAAGAATGCTTTCTGGACTTGAGACCAGTTCCCTGTAGATGGTTCAGCTGTGGGTGTGGAGACAACACTGTTTCCCTCTGAATTTGGTTCCTCCCTCTCATTCCTGAGGACTTTAGAGTCTTTGTCTTTGCAGTCTGCTTTTCACCCATTTTGATGCAGGGCCCTACCCATACCCTTCCTCTAGGGTTCCCAAGCCTTTAGAGTTTAAAGTTTTGCTGTGGGGCAGTAATTACTCTTGTTTTCAGTGTCAGAGGGGAGAATTGAAGCAGCCTGGGTTCACTCTGCCATCCTGGACCCTGGAAGTTCCCATAGTGGCTTTTTAAGTTTCTAGGCTGTGGATTGGTAGTCCCAGGAGTAGCTGCTGCCACTGACAGGGGCCCTGCATTTGACTCTTACCCAGGGCCATCCAGTCCCAGCCCTGTACTGATAGGCCTGGCAATGGCCCTTGTGGTTCCTGGATCAACTTGCCCCCATGTTGATCAGGCCTCGCCCAGGCCTCTGCACACCCTGGTGTTTGGACCTCTGCGCTGCCCAGGGTTGTCTTCCAGGCCTCTGAGCTGCCCTGTTTCATCTCTCTAGGTTCAAATCCTAACTCAGATATGTATTAACCATTTGACTTTGAGTGCATCACTTAAACTATTTCAACTTCAGTTTTCTCATCTCTGAAATGGTGATAATGTTAGCATCAACCTCATATGATTTTTGGTAAGGATCAAATAGGATAAAATATAAAGCACCTAAAAAAGTTAAAATACTTTAATAAGACAAGTGATAAATGATATGTGGTGATATTGAAGACAATGTTGATGATGATGATGATAATCATGATGATGATAAACTTTCCTATTGTCTCCTCTGGCTAGATCTGAAGATCATCAAAGGCAAGATTTATTTTACTTCTTTTTTAATTTTTCTTTAATTATTTTTTTAATTTTGACAATGTTTTATTTTTTTCTATTGCATATCAGTACAAAACGTAGCATTCATTTTTACAAGATTTTGAGTTTCAATGTTTTCTCCCTCCTTCTATCTTCTCCCCTCTACTTGAAATGGTGGAAAATTTGATATAGGTTATACATGTGCTATTATATAAAACATATTTCCATATTAGTCACAGTGGTGAAAGATGAAACAAATCAAAAGAACAAAAACACAGGAAGGAATAAAGTATGTGAAGAAAATTTGTTTCAATCTGTATTCAGAGTCCATCAGTTCTTCATTTGGATTCACAGAACATTTTCCTTTGTGAGTCCTTTGTACTTGTCTTGGATCATTGTGTTAATGAAAAGAGCTGAGTTATTCATAGTTGATCATCATACGATGTTGCTGATGCTGTCTTTAGCATTTTCTTGGTATTGCTCATTTCACTTTGCCTCAGTTGATACAAGTCTCTTCAGGTTTTTCTGAAATAGTATTCCATTACATTCACATACAGCAGTTTGTTTAACCATTACCCAATTGCTGAGTATCCCCTTAGCTTACCATATTTTGCCACTACTAAAATGATTGGTATAAATATTTTTACATGTGTGCTCCTTTTCTGTTTTTGATAATCTCTTTGACATACAGACCTAGTAGTGGTATTGCTGGATTGAAGGATGTAAAGTTTGTTTGTCCTTTGGGCATAATTCCAAATTGCTCTCCAGTTGAATCAGTTCACAATTTCACCAACAGTGCATTAGTGTCCCAATTTCCCCATATCCTCTCCAACATTGTTTTATTTTTTCCAGAGGAAGAAATTAAAGGTATTGATAATCATTTGAAAAATTCTTTAAATCACTACTGATTAGAGCAATGCTAATTAAAACAACTGTGAGGTACCACACCTCAAGGGTCAGATTAGTTAAGATGACAAAACATTAAAATGATAAATGCTGGAGAGGATGTGGAAAAATTGGAACAATTATGCATTGCTGGTGGAGTTGTGAATTGATTCAATGATATTGGAGAGTGATCTGGAACTATGTCCAAAGGTATATAAATAATTTCATACCCTTTGACCCACCAATACCACTTCTAGGGCTGCATCCCAAAGAGATCATACAAGTGGGAAAAAGGACTCATATGTACAAAAATATTTATAGCAGCTTTTTTTGTGGTGGAAAATAATTGGAAATCAAGGGGAAGACCATCAGTTGGGGAATGGCTAAACAAATTCTCGTATATGAATGTAATGGAATACTATTGTTCTATAAGAAATGAGGAGCAGATGGACTTCATATTTACCTGGAGATACATATAAATTGATGCTGAGTATGAAGAGCAGAACCAGAAGAACTTTGTACACAATTACAGGCACATCATATGTGTGATGACTAATTTTGATAGACTGGGCTCCTCTCAGCAATGCAAGATTATAAAACAACTCCAAATACTCATGATGGAAAGAGATATCCACATCCAGAGAAAGAACAAGAGTCTGAATTCAGATTGAGGCAAACTATTTGCTCTCTCTATGTTTTTTGTTTGGATCTGTTTCTTCTTTCTCATTTTTCACTCCATTGGTTATAATCTTTCTTTACAGCTTGACTAATGTTTAATGTGTAGGTATTTGTAGATCTTATATATGATTGCATGTCACCATGGGGGGAAGGAGGAACAGAGGAAGAGGGAGAAAATTTGAAACTCAAGGGATTGTGGAAAATAATATTGTAAAATAAAAGCAAATAAATAAGCAAAAAAAAGGAAAATGCAAGATTAAAAAAAGAATAAAAAAAGCAAGATAATCATCCAAAAAAATAGGACATTGAGGCACTGGACAATAATATCACTTCCTAGATGGTCTCAACAAGTCCCTATGTCACAGTATCCATTTAAGACTGGGAAGGTATATTCACTTCAAAGATAGGCATGTCTTTATTTTAAAAAGTCCTGCTCTGTCCAGAATGTTGCTACCAATGCAACTTATTTATTCAAGAGAATATTTCAAATAATATTTCATAGAAGTACTAATCCTAATGAATCTTATCTCTGTATACCCAAATCTTTCACATATATGCCTTGGCCCCAACTTTTGCTGTACTTCTATACTAACCCTCTGAGCACTTTTGTCTGTAGAATCATAGGAGGCTGGATAGAAAACTTCATTTTTTTTTCTACATTCTACCATGGGGAAGAGGGTTCCCAACAAATAGGATAAGAACAGGAACAATGAGTAGACATTTTTTTATGGGAGCCAAATTAAGAGATGAGGATGAGGATGATGATGATGAAGTTTCTGAATAGTCAAGGCTACTGAAAAAACAATGGGGGATTTTTTTACAGGATCATTTGTTATGTATATTACAAAACAAAAAAAAATTAACTTATGGATTCAATTTTTAAATTGTATTGATACTTATATTTCAACAAATTTAGCTTCCTTTGCCATCTTTATTTTTATTTTATTCACTTGAAAGAAACATTATTCTGTGAAGTCATTAGGCTACTAATGGGGTCATGACACAGAAAGGAATAACTTCAATGACAGAAGGAATCTTTATTCAAATAAGGATTCAAATAAATGATTTCTGTAGTTCCTTCAAACTCTGCTAAAAAAAAAAACAACAAATATTCAAACAAACAAACAAAAAAAAAAGAATTCCTATCAGCTGGATGACAATGTGTTCATTGTGATGTTAAGGAAATTGTCTTAATTCATTTATATGTTTGAATAGTGAATTTCTGATGGAGCTTTTCATTTGAAAGATATAAGAAAAATAACAATTCTACTGAAATTAATCTGCTTATTTAATACCAGATTAATCAGATGAGTAACAAAAATATATAGAACTGGAAAATTAATGACAATAATTCATCTGTAAGAAATAAATGTCAAGGGAATCAATTTTTAAAAATCACTAAGAAAAGCAGCCTATGCATACCAGATTCCAAAGTATATTACAAAGCAATTATCATGAAAACAAACTGGTACTGACTAAAATATAGAATATTGGATCAATAGATAGATTAGATAAACAATACTCAGTAGTAAATGACCACAGTAATCTAGTGTTTGATAAATCCACATAACCCCATTTGTGGATAAGAATTCACTATTTGATAAGCATTGATGGGAAAACTAGAAAAAAACTGTGGTAGAAATTAAGTAGAGACACATCTCACATTGTATACCAAAATAAGCTCAAAATAGATAAATTATTTAGAAATAAACCATGATATCATACGTAAATTAGGTGAACACAGAAAAATGTGCCTGTTAGCTATATGGATAAGGGAAGAGTTTATGACCAAAGAAAAGCTAGAGAGAATCACTTGAAGTAAAATGAATAATTTTGATTATGTGTAATTTAAAATGTTTGCACAAAGTCAATGCAGCACATTAAGTTTATTTGATAAAGGCTTCCTTTCTCAAGTACAAAGGGAACTAAGTAAAATTTATGAAAATAAGAGCTACTCCCTAATTGATAGTCAAAGAATATCAACAGACCCTTTTCAAAGAAGAAATCAAAGCTATCAATAGTCATATGAAAAAAGTGTTCTAAATAACTACTGATTGGAGAAATGCAATTTAAAACAGATCTAAGTTGCCTCAATAGTAGGTTCTAGGTTTTGTTTGGTTTTTTTTTTTTTTTTCCTGTAGAATAGATTTGTTCTCTTGATTGAATTTTTCTAGTTCAAATAGGATATGATTCTGGGAATGTGATATTACCAAGTCAATAAGGCAGAAACAGATATGGAAAAGAAGTATGGAAATAGGCTTACCATATTTTGGGTAGATTTGGGAATGTAAAAATTAAAGACCATTTAAAGGAATGTCTTTCCATTTCTCACAACAGATGACAGCACTTGGCTGGAGATATCATGGCATGTAGATAAATTGTTGCAGATGGAGTCAGGAAAACTTGGGTTTCAATTTCACTTTCAGTACTATTTAGTTCTGTGACTTTAAGCAAAGGATGTAATAGGGATAATAATAGGACTGAGGCTACTTCAATATTTTTGCCACAAAAACACCAAAAGGGGACACAACTGAAATGACTGAACAACAACAAAACTTCTTAGAGCTTTTCTGAGCATCAAATGATCCCCTAACTCTTATTATCTTGCAAGTGTCTGTGCCTCCATGCCACTTTCTAGTAATTGACAATCTATGTCTTCAGTTATTGAATTACCTTCTTTTCTTCTCTAACCTTCACTTTTGGCCTCTCCTTTCTTTTCTTAGAATGTAAACTGCTCAAGAGCAGGAATTGCCTTGTTTATTTACATTTGCATCCCCAGCACTTGGCATAGGTCCCTGGAACATAGTAACCACTCAAAAAAACATGTTATTATGTTTTAAATGCTTTGCAAACACATTAGAAAGCCTAATTGTATCTCCTCAAGTCCTAGAGAGTAGGAAATGTTTTGGTTTTGTTTTTATTTTTTATTTTTTTTTTCAGTAATTCAATAATTTATTCATCTAAAAAAGTGTGTAAAAGTATATAGCTCTCATCCACAAGGTATATATGAATGACATTTAAAATGGAGGCCTTTTATTATTGTTTCTTTTTATCAAAGTCTTTTTAGTGTATTGTACCAGCGATATACTGTAGGTTTTTTTTAATGAACGTCACATATCTTTGTATTCTTTCAAATTGTCTGCCGTATATAAAAGAAGCATACTGCAAAATGCTTGAAGGAAAAAAAAAAAGACAGAAATTCAGAACTTCCCAGAAATGTACAGCTTTTTCATTTAAAAAAGGTTCTGAAATATACATACAGGCATGCGGGACAATCCCCTCCCCCCCTCGCCCCTCAGCTCAAACCACAGTAAGAGTTCTGATTTCTGAATGATCTCCAAAATTAGAAATTAAAAAAAAAAATAAAATAACCTCTTCACTCTGTAGCAAATCCAGGGCTTGTACATTTCAGATTAATTCAGTAAAAAACTCACAAGTAAAATAATGCATATTTAAGGGAAATATTATACAGACTTTCACACAGAAGTACATAATAAGATTTTTTTAAATCTATTGCCATTCATTTATTTTGCACAAAAACGTATAAATATGTCACCAGCTTTTCTTAACTTAAAAACTTAAATAAAAACGACACCAGATGAAAACTACCCTTTGCTGCCTTTTTTTTTTAATAATTTTTTGTGGGTTTTTTTTTTCCTTTTTGCTTAGAACTGGGTTTCTAGGGAAAAAAAGCCCCTGCATAAAAACAGCCCATTAAAAAAAAAATTCAGATAAATTCTGGGAAAAAACAACCCCAAAGTGGTAAAAGATTATAAATGTCTACTTTACAATTTGTCTTCTCACCAAGTTAAATTTTTATACAAGTTTACAATCTTCATATTTTTATGCGCTTCAAAAGGCCTTGAGAATTTTCCTTTCTGATTAAGAAAAAATAGCACTGCAATATTTTTAAAGTCAATTTTACACTGTACACATTAGATACAAATGGTTTGATATATCAGATTTTTTTAACCTATACATTGCGGAGATGCCCCCACCCTCCCCCCTCCCCCACCGCCCCACAGGTGGTTCAGAGAACAAAATTATCCATTTACATGGTTACTTCTCTGCTTTCACATTCCCACCACACAACAGACTTTTCTTTAATATAATTTGTTTTTAAACATTAGATTATTTCAAGAAAAATACTTTTAAAAAATCATAGTAATTATTACACTTTTTTTGTTAACCAGAACATGAAAGTATTTTGGAAGAACTTTTAAAATTTGTAAGATTCTTTCCACAGACCCCTAGATCTCCCTGCCTGACGATCCAAGTGCCCCCACATTCCGTGCCCATGAAGGCTTCCATTACAGCCATTATTAACATTTCAAAAAGGCAATCATTTTGCTAAACAAAGCTCCACCACAGTGGCTCCACTTCAAGTACTAATTTAATGACACGTTTTATTATTTCTTTGAAATAATATTCCTATGGCCCAGAAATAATCCACCATATTCATACATGATCTGGAGAGTGAATGCTCTCCAGGAAACGCTTCCACTCTTATGGGAGGTCTAGCTTTCAGTGTAGCCAAGTCTCACTGCTTGGAGAGGGAACCTTGATGCCCACTCTAGTGGTTTTGTTTTTATATCTCTAGAATACAAGGGCTTGGCAAACAGTAGGTACTTGATAAATGTTTCATTGATTGATTAATCATGGCTCTAAGCAGCATAATTACATATTTGATCTAATGTTTTATTAATTCAAGAGTTCTTAACCTGAGATGTTTTGACTTCACTTTAAATATTTTATAAATATTTTAATTTAATTGGTTCTCTTTATACTCTTATGTAATTTAATTTATATATTTAAAAACAATATTCTGAGTATGGGTCCATCAGCTTGATCACACTGCCAAAAGAGTCTATGAAGAACAAAAGTTCCAGAATTTTTGATTTTTTTTAATTTAATGTCATCATCCTCATTATTTTACTTCATAAAAATGAGTTTTTGGAAATAGGATTCAGAGGTGGAAAAGCACATCAAGGATCATCTAAGTCTATGTCCTCTTTTCTGCAGTTGAAGAAAGAGTCTATGCCCAGAGAAAGGCAAAGACTTGCCCCAGGTCACATAGATAACAACTGTGTACATGTATTAAAAAAATAACAATTAAAGCAGTATGGGACAGTAGAGTTCATATCCTATATCAAGCACATATAATCTGTGTCTCTCTGTCCAGTCACTTAATTTCCTTTTGCCTTAGTTTTTTCATCTGCTGTTTAATTGAGTGAACTAGATATTAATTCATTGAGTCCCTTTTTTTTTTTTTTGCTTTAAATCTATGATCCTCTGAAACCTAACACAGCTTGGTATTTAGACTAAGACTTTATAAATATTTGTTGACTTGAATTTAATACCAGCAAGAAACGGTTGTTTGCTATTACCTAGTATAGAGATAACTAGTTAAACAGAGCTGGCAAAGCTCTAACCTTTCTTCACCAGACTCATCTGCCTCTTCAAGCATGATGTGTTGCTCTTGGATTGCCACTTCAGCATATAGTGACATCAAAACACATAAAATTCAGCAATTCATTTTGTTCCTTCTATTCTTCCCCCACCTGAACATCTTTCTCCAAAAACAGTCATGCCAACTTTGCCAACAATTGCTTTATTTTAGCTCAGCTGAGTCATTAGTGTTTATGTTGTGCAGCCATTAATTCACTTTTGTGAAACTGTTCCTCAAATCTACTGCAAGTTTTTCTATCATAAGTTGTTCTGCAATTATCAGTCTGGGACAGCCTGTCAAAACAATTGCTTTTTGCTAGTTATCACTGTTTTGTTTAGTCTAGTCTGTCCAATTATCTAGGAGTCCATCTAGTGAGAAAGATATATATCTTCATAGGAGTAATTTTTATGCTACTTGTGCATATCCCCGTTGGCATTTTGCATTATCCATTTAGGCTAATAGAAATTATCAGAATGAACAAGAAAGTTATGCCCTGCCCCCATCCTCTTCAGGTAATAAGAACCACTTTCTGACCTTAACGCTCATTTTGCACAGAATTTAAACAATCAACAAGCTTTTACTTAATGCCTATAATGTGCCCAGTGTGGTGCTAGGTTTTGATGAAATGGTGTCAAAAAAGGAAAATTCTACCCTGAAAAACCTTATATTCTAATTCTCAACTTCCTCTTCACTCCAGGAAGGACTTATCTGTACTCATTTTACCTCATTTTCTTTCTATAAAATTTCATCAACATTGGGCTATTTGTTCTTTCTTTAATTCAATATTCCTTCTTTCTATAACTATGTCTGGGTCTATATATACCCTCCGTGGAATGCACTGCCTCCTGATCTCCACCTCTCAAAATCCTAAGCTTCCTTCAAAGTTCAAATTCCCACTTATAAAAGACTTCTAAGATCTACTCAGATAATGGTACTTTCTCCCGCTAAAATTTTCCTTGAATAATTTTGATATATGTACATATTATATAGGTTGAGTAGACAGATATCTCATTTGGGGTAAAACTGTTTTCATATTCTTCTTCATATATCTAATATAGTGACTGACACATAGTAGGAAGTTAATAATGTTTATTGAATTGAATGAAATTGTAGTGAAATATTTATATGGGTGTGACAGCAAGACTAGTCTCTAAGGTTAGGGCTTAGGATTAGAAAGGTCTAGGCACATATCCCACCTTGGATGCATATTACCTGTGTCACTCTGAGTTATTTGATTTTCTTTAAGCCTCAGGCATTGGTGCTGGTGAGTCTTAGACAACTTAGGTGTTCCCTGTATTGCGGAAATGACACATTTTTGTGTGTTTCACTGTGTAAGTGTATAGAGTTATACAATTTTAATGGGATATAAGAGGTTCCTGGCCCACTAATGGGCCTCACAAAGAGCCCATTAAAGGAAGCTTGCTTGTAGGAAGGCTTTCACACATTTTGCTAATTTTTAATTAGCCACTGAGTCAAGAGGATTGTTATGCTTTCTGACTCTGAGAAATGTACATATATATATACATATATATGTATATATGTGTGTATATATATAATGTATACTCTGACTTGGTATTTTGCTTTGGGGGCTTGCTTATGAGAAGGATCTTATAATTCTGTGGTGGTCTAGATTCTAAGTGGCAGTATGTTCAGAGCTCTGTGACTGATCAGATGTAAAGGCTCCCTCAATCCATGGATGTATGTAAAGTGTATAGTTGAGTCAGGCAGTCAGAGCCCTGTCTGGTGGTCTTTATTTCTTTGCTTGTATTTTCTCTGAAGTTCAGGGTCCTGACTTTTCCCCTGAACTAGTTAATGTGTTTTAAAAAACATTGTTGACTCCTTAAATAGCTATTTTTCCTAATAAAGCAGATCTAAAAACCTATGCTAACAGCCATCCTGGGTATGCCAATGTGGTAGCTGCTACAAGTGGTAACTATGGTATAATAGATAGATATTAAGCTGACTAGAGAATAATGAAGATCTGGGTTCAAATCTTTCTCCTGAAAGAGTCCTGATTATGCAACCTGGAAGAAATTGCCTGTTCTGTGTGAATAATGGAGTATTGTATTTCAAGTCAATAACAATTCAATTCAACTATTGTGTGAAATATTTGCTAGCTGGACAATTAATTTAATCTCTTTTTTGTAAACTTTAAGCTGGTTTATAAATTTTAGTTAGTGCTATTGTTAGAATGAGATTCACAGAATCACAAATTTTGATAGTATAAAGAGACACCATAGGCATCTAGTTCAATATTATTATTTGAACATTCAAAATTATATGTTTCAGAGCAGGTGTTAACATGCACTGGTAGAGGAGGAAATCCCTAGTTCCTTATGCCAACAGAATCAGTGGCAGCCCAAAATATCTGTCTTGATGTTTGCATATGTAAATCTATCTATCCCTTTCTCTATCTCTACTTCTAATTCTGAATCTATATCTCTCTGTGTTAATCATGTCTTATGTAGATATTCTCACAAAATTGAGACCATATCTCTAAGAGAGGTTATGCCTTAAACTGAGAAGAAATACCTTGATATAATGCAATGCATAGATCCCTTAATAGAAATGAGTCTATTTAGTCTTATTATTATACTGGATACTTTCTTAAATTTATAGTTTCCTTTTTCTGTCACTCAGATACTCTCTCCTGTGACTATCCTTTTCCACATTTCTTCCCCTATTTATTGTCCTTTCAAAACTTCATATTCTTTCTTTTAAAATTGTTTTTTAACTGCTTCATAAGTGGGAGATTATTATTGCTGCTTTTTCACCTCAGAACTGCTAACATAGTCATAAGGATTTGTTATTTTATAATTCCTATTTCCTAAACCTAGGATACCAAAGTTGTATTAGTCTGATATTTCTTTTTTTTTTCAAATTAAACAAATGCTTTATTAACTTCTGGTTTACATCATTCATTTCTGCTAGATTTTGAGTTATAATATTTTTCCCCGTTTTTCCTCTACCCACCATCCCAGAATAGCAGTCCCACAAGATATCCCTTCTTGGGGCGGCTAGGTGGTGCAGTGAATAGAGTGCCGGCCCTGGAGTCAGAAGGACCTGAGTTCGGAGCTGGCCTTCGACACAATCCACACAAACAAAAACCTAGCAGTGTAACCTTGGGCAAGTTACTTAACCCCAATTGCCCTAAAGGGGCGGCTAGGTGGCGCAGTGAGTAAGAGCGCCGGCCTTGGAGCTGGGATGACCCAAGATCAGATTCGGCCTCAGAAAATGAGCACCCATGCATAAATAAGGACTAGCTGTGTAACCTTGAGCAAGTTACTTAACCCCAATTGCTTTAAAAAAAAAAAAAGATATCCCTTCCTCCAATCTGCTGTCTCCCATATCTTCTCCCATACCCCCTTCGACTTTTCCACTAGAGCAAGGTGAATCTCTGTGCCCCAATGCCTGCACATATCTCCCAATTACATGCAAAAGAGTATTGATAATAGTATTTATATATATTTGAAACATTTAATTTTAAGACCTTGAATTTCAGATCCATTCCCTTCCTCCCTTGCCACCCATTCCCTCTGGGAAGATAAGTAATTCAGTATGTGTTGTACATGTCTAGCTATGCAAAATATTACCATAGTAGATATATTGGACAAGGCTGCTTGTAATTCCCTCCCACCCACCCCACCACCCACCTGGTCCATCCCCTACTTGAACCTGTCCCTCTTCTACAGTGGGTACTTCCAACCTCCCCTCCCCCCAAGAATGCCCTCCCATCCATCATCCCTCCTCTCATCCCCCTTCCCCTATTCTGCTGCAGGTTGAGATATCCCATTTAGTATGTATGTCATTCTATCCCTGAACCAAATTCAATGAGAATGTGGTTTTGCCTTTTTGCCTTCCTATTCTTCCCCTCCCCTGCAGCCACTTCCCCTTGCTTCTTCTACATGAGATAGTTTACCCTACCCTGTTCTCCCCATCTCCTCTTGCCACTTTCCTCTCTCACCTCATAATTTCACCCCTTAAGTATCATTCCTTCCCAACAAATTCAACCTATGCCCTCTCTCCATGTATAACTGTAAACATTTATACACACATTCACATATGTATTCATATGACCATACACCCTTCTTCCATTATTTTCATACTGAGAAAAGTTTCATCAGTCACAGTTATTGTTTTTCCATGTAGGAATGTAAATAGGTCAACTTTGATAAGTTCCTTTTGATTTCTTTTCCCTGATTACCTTCTCAGGCATCTCTTGCTTCTTGTGTCTGGATGTCAAATTTTCTATTCAACTCTGGTTTTTTCCGCAAGAATGCTTGAAAGTCCTCTATTCCACTGAATGACCATATTTTCCCCTGAAACAAAATACTCAGTTTTGCTGGGTAGGTGACCCTTGGGTTCAGTCCCAACTCTTTTGCCCTCTGGAATATCATATTCCATGCCCTTTGATCCCTCAGTGTAGAAGCTGCCAGGTCCTGGACTATTCTGATTGTGTTTCCACAATATTGAAATTGTTTCTTCCTGGCTGCTTGTAGTATTTTCTCCTTGATCTGGAGATTCTGGAACCTGGCTGTAATATTCCTAATTTTTAGGATCTTTTTCAGGAGGTGATCGGTGGATTCTTTCAACATCTATTTTGCCCTCTGGGTCTAAAACATCAGGGCAATTTTCCTTAAGAATTTCTTGAAGGGTGATTTCTAGGTTCTTTCTTTGATCATGGCTTTCAGGTAGTCCAATAATTTTTAAATTGTCTCTCCTGGATCTATTTTCCAGGTCAGTGGTTTTTCCCATGAGATATTTCACATTGCCTTCTAATCTTTGATTTGTTTGGATCTGCTTAACAGCATCTTGATTTCTCATAAAGTCATTAGCTTCCATTTGCTCCAGTCTAACTCTGAAGGAATGAATCTCCTCAGTGAGCTTTTGAGATTCTTTTTCCATCTGGCAAATTCGACTTTTTAAGGCACTCTTCTCCTCATTGCCCTTTTGGGCCTCCTTTGCCATTTGAGTGAGTCTATTTTTTAAGGTGTTGTTTTCCTCAGTCAGGCTGTTGACCCTCATTTCATACTTTTCCTGCATCCTTCTCATTTCTCTTCCCAATTTTTCCTCCACTTCTCTTATTTGATTTTTAAAGTCCTTCTTAAGGTCCTCTATGGCCTGTAACCCACTCATATTTTCCTTTGGGGCTTTTGGAGGAGGATTTCTGACCTCACGATCCTCTTCCTGTCCTATGCTTCGATCCTCTTTGACCCCAAGTAGGAGTCTAAGGTTGCATTTTTCTGCTTATTTTGTTTCCTTTGCCGTGACATGGTGCCACTTAATTACTTGACTTTTGGGCTTGTTGCCACAGTAGGACTCTGCCACCAGACAGGAGAGCTTTTGTCCCGAAGGTTAGGGTCTTCACAGCTTTCTGGCAAGCTGGAAACCCACCCCAGACCTCCCCCCCCAGATCACAATCTAGATCCAGGGAGGTTAAAGCAAGAGCGATTACCCACCAGGCCTAATTGCTGGATCTCTGTACAGTTCGCAGGCCAGGAGCTGGAGCCGCCACTGAAACTACAAAATGGCGTGTCTCCTCAGCAGCTTCTAGCCCCCAGGGGAGGAAGCTGACGCGTTCCCCAAATACTGGTCCCAAAGTCCATAGGGCACTAACCTCTCACTTTGTCCAAGGCATGACTGTGTTGACCATTTTGGAATCGCCACAGCTGCTGGTGTTCTGGGGCCCCTCTGGCTGGATGCTGGCCCGGCCGTCCTGGGGCTAAAACTGCGGCTCAGGCAGACCTTGGTTCGGCTCTCTGCGCACTGCACTGCTGGCTCCCAGCGTGCTGTGCTGGTCCTCCTTGCAGGGCTGCTGGGCTGTCCTCAGCAGGAGGTTAGCTTCTCTGTGTCCTTCTGTGGGTGTTGGGGCTCCAGAATTTGTTCAGAGTCCCCTTTTATATAGTTTGGAGGCAATCTGGGCGAAGAGTGCCTTGGTCGCACTGTTTCTACTCCGCCATCGTCTGATATTTCTAAGCAAATAAAACCTGTTACGTTGAACTACTCCATCTCTAGCACTACCCTTTCCCTTTCCAGAAAACCTTCAACCTCAAGGCTAAAAATAATATTTAAATGACAAATTGAATTTCCCCATATACACCTGTTTGGCTCTCTTGCGAATCAGGTAAAATATCCAATTTCAAATAACTCAGGGTAATAGAATACTATTAAACTAACATGGGATCCATACAATAAATATCTCCTTTGAAGGCAAAGCTGCAGGTGCATCATACTGATAGCTTTTTGATATAAGCGGATATTGATTTTAATTTTACTTACATGCAATGGCATTTAGGTTTCAGTGAACTGGGGTTGAAAACTAACTCAGAATGTCTGTTTGGAAATTCTCCATCAATGGCTTCTCATGGCTAAGGGCTGAGGCCATCACCTCTTGCAAAAGCCATGTTGTTGGAACAACTTACTGTTTTCCTTAGAAATGGGTTAGCAATTATTTTCACAATGAAAACCTTCTGCTGAATTTCTACAGTGATACTTTCTCCTGGAATGGAGGTGAGATTGAATTCTCCATCCCTGTATGAGAGGCATTCAAATTGTTGCTGTTTCTACCAATGTGGAAGAGCCTTGATTAAGTCTCCAGTGGCATACTATGCATGCCTGTTGTCTGACCGCCACCCTAGGCAAGGATGGATAACCTCTTCATTCAGTTAACCTTGATATATGAATGTAATGAAATAATATTGTGTTGTAAGAATTAAAAAAGCATTGTTTTATTCTTGTTTTTATTATCTTGACATCTTTGCTTGGTGGACAGAAACATCCCCTCCACCTCCTTTAATTCAAGATACTACTTTTAGTATTTACAAAAGGCTTTATTTCTTCATTTTATTAATTATTGGAAAACTCCTTAGGTGTGAACACCAAGGATAGGGAGTATATTATGCCTGGGTATAAGGAATCTGATGCACTCGGAAGCTAGATTGTACAAAGAATGAGCTAACTTTGGAGTTCCATCCTTGAATGAGGGAAGGAAGAATGCCCTAAATCAATGCTGCCTGAACCCACTACATTTCCTTCCTTGGGGAAATATTCAGGTTTTCCCATTCTAGTAACACCTCCAGTGTTAATCATTACCCTAAGCCCTACCTAGTTCTGAGATTCACAGTCTTCCCTGTGCACTTTATCCTCTTATTCTGTGCTTCCAGTATATCACCTAGGGCATTTCAAAACTGAGTCTATAAAGACTGGTTTCTCCTTAGGAAAAAAAATCTTGTATAGAGCAATTCATTTTTTTCCAATTACATGTAAAGAGAGTTTTCAACATTAATTTTTATGAGATTTTGAATTCTACATTTTCTCCCTCCCTTCTCTCTCCCTTCCTCAAGAGAGCAAGCAAACATATCAGTTAAACATATGCAAACATGTTAAACATATTTCTACGTTAGTTATGTTGTGAAAGAAGAAAAAGAACAAAAGGAAAAAACACAAAAAATTGAAAATAATATGCTTAGATAGGTCATATCTCCAATTGTGGACAGCATAATGAATCTTTTGGAATTCTCTTAGATCCCATTTATTGCTGAGAAGAGCTAAGCCAATCAAAATTAATCATCACACAGTGTTACTGTTATTGTGCACAATATTCTCCTGGTTCTGCTCACTTCACTCAACATTACTTCATGTAAGTCTTTCCAGTTTTTTCTGAAATCTGCCTGCTCACCATTTCTTATAACACAATAGTATTTCATTACATTCATATACCACAACTTGTTCAGGAATTCCTGAATTGATGGGCATCCCCTCAATTTCCAAGTTTTGCCATTATAAAAAGAGCTGCTATAGATGTTTTGCACGTGTTATGTCCTTTTCTGTTTTTATGAGCTCGTTACAATAGAGACCTAGTAGGAGTGTTGCTGGAACAAAGAGCATACACACAGTTTTATCACCATTTGGGCACAATTCTGAATTGCTCTCAAGAATGGTTTGATCAGTTTATGACTCCAGCAACAATGCATCAGTGTCCCAATTTTCCCACATCTTCTTCAACATTTATCATTTTCCTTTTCAGTCATATTAGCCAGTCTGATAGGCATGAGAGATGTTTTTATTTGCATTTCTCTAATCAATAATGATTTAGAACATTCTGAGAAAAAACATACTTTTAAAATAAAAAAAATATTCACACTGCAATTAGTATCTTTGTAGTTCATAGTCAAGACATCAGCATCTTTGCAAAATACATGCCAGCATTCCTAGCAATGAGAGATATCATTTCACATGATGTTTGTGTTTGATATATTTATGAAACAAAAGAAGTGAAGAATATAAGCAGAGTGGAAAGGGCATTCTATTTCCCTCAACATCTGATGTTGGTATTTAATTGATTACTAGAGAAGAATGATGACATATATAAAGCTCAACTTCAGTAGACACACATCTTCTCCTAATATTGCCCAATTAAGGCCTCCTGGACCAAATGAAAAATCTAGTGTTTGTTCCCTCCCTCCACTGGGCTGAATAAAATTTATGCATATCCTTACAAATTCTAGATTGGGTATAAGGACACTTATTAAGGACACTTGATAATAAGTTATCAATTATCTGTGTGACCTTGGAACTTAGTGGAATGAATGGGCCTTTGCCCCAGGGCACCAAAATGTATAACATGGAAACAATATTAATTAGCTTATTTTTCTGTTCCCTCCCCCACCCCAAAGGCTAACCCAACTCACACCTCATTTGGTCTTCCATTGACCAGTAGAATAGGAACATAATATATCATCTATAAATGCCTTTCTTAATGCTCTTTAATTTCCTTCATACCCCTCATCCCCAACTTGCCCCAGATACAGCAGTTCCTGGCTATCCATCAGCCTTAGACAGTTTACTCCATCCCTTTGGGCCTCAGATTTACCATATGCAGAAGAAAATTGTAATCAAACTATCTTTGAGTTCTTTATAAGTACCAAAATTCTCTAAAGATGTGAAATGTATGCAACACTCTTGGGACAAATTTGCCAGTCTAAATGGCACCTTTCTATTTAAGATGAAAACAACACTGAATGTACTGGTTCTGAGACCTTCTGACATTAGCCCTTGACATTTGAAAGGCAGCACTTACTAATTGAAAACTGAAAGATGACTGTATTAGCCATGGAATGAATAATGACAAATTTCAAGTGAAGGTTTTCAGTTCTCAAAATGGGAACATGGTCTTATTTGCATACTGACAATCAAGAGCATTAAAATCAATTGAATTTAGAGGTGGGAGTGTTAGGATATGAATCAGAAATCCACATGTTATAACTACTTGCCTAATGATTTATTCCAACTCAGGGAAACTCTGAGGAAAAAATGGAAGAGAAGTGTTTGGTCATTATACCTTTAACCTTAGTGAGAAATTGTTTATTGAGTAATATCTATCTGCAACTGAATGCTCTTCTCAAGCCCCTTTCATAGGTCAAGGTCAAGGGTGAAATTCATAAATTAAAATTATTAACATTTGCAGTTCCATTCAGTATCTTCAGTTCCTCTCTTCATAAAAGTCTTGGGGTAGAGGGAACTGATGTCTAAAATGATTAAAAACAGTTCTTAACCTTAAGGTTATCTTGGAACTCATTCATAGCCTGGTGAATCCAATGAACTTCTTAGAATTATATTTTAAATGCATTAAACAGAATAGGCAGGCAAAAAAATCAATTTCTTTTTGATAGAGTATTATATGTGTACATATGTATGTATGTATGTGTGTATGCATGTATATGTTTAATTTATGGACATCCAGTGTAAGAACTCATACTCTCAAGTCATTAATGCCAGGGGCAGTAGCTTAGGAAAAAATATGGACAAGCTTGATAGCATCCAAAGGTAGGCAACCATATCATTGAAGGGGCCAAAATGAGCACTAATCAAAAGAACTTAGTATGTTAATCTATAGAAAAGTGAAAAATTGAGGAGGATGATACTAATTATATTCAAGTGTCTGTAGAACTGTCTTGTGGAAATGGGTTTAAACTTGCTCTGCTTCACCAATAAGGAAACACATGGGCATGTTGGCAGTGAATCAGTGGTAAATTTTAAAAGGGGGCAAATTTATTCTTGGGAGAGGGTGGTGGGTGACAACAAAAGCTTGCTAACAGTAAATTAGCTGCCTCAGGAAATGATGGATTCCCCCTCAATGAAGGTTTTCAAGCAAAAAACTGAATGATTATTAGTCAAGCATATTGTAGCTGGTAATCTATTATGTAAATTCTGAGCAATTACATTAACCTAATTGAGTCTCACTTTCTTCCTCTGTAAAATGGGCATAATAACAGCACCTCCTTCAAAGGGTCATTGTAAAGATCAAATGAGATAGCATACATAAATCACTTTAAATAGCTTAAATAGGCTACACAAATCACAGTTTAAATAGGCTACATAAAATTTACTTATTATGATGATTATGTTTTATATCTGAGGTCCCCTCTAGTTCACAAAGTATGTGATTCAAAGTGTTTGTTATTTTCAAGTTCCTGGGTCCTTTTCTAGTGGATTTACATTTTACACTCAACAGGGTTTGTTTCAAATTATTGCAAGAGAGTAAGAAAGATTTTATTTTTGTGATTGAAATGAAGTGGATCTTTTTCCAAAGTGTTGGGGAAGAAGAATATAGTTTCCCCTCCTCCTCTGCATATAGAAAAAGATGAATATCTTGAACAAAAAAAAAAATTCACTCAAGCTCTAAACTTTGGATGTGGAACTCTGTGTCACAGGATATCTACTCTAATCTTTGGAAAAACAAACCAGAATAGCTCTCCACATAACTGTTATCACTTGAAATTCACTTTGTATTCAACTATTAATATAAAGTCATAGAAATCAGCAAGGAAATAAACAAATTCTCTGTGTTCTTTGGTTGCCTTTTCAGCCAAAACCAGATAGTGTTGCAGAATGTTTAAATCTGGAGTTTTGAGCTTGTAGTTAGGAAAACCTAGGTTCAAGCTTGACTCTGACACCTGCTTCATGCATGACCCTAGGCAGCTCTAATATTTAAGAGTGAAATGTGATTATCTAACACTAAATGTCATGTGATCTGGATGATAGATTAATTATATAAATTGTTTTTGGGTTCCCCCTAAAAAATAACAAACAAAAAACCTAGGATTTAAAAATATTAACTATATGCCAAGTATAGTGTTAATTTCTGAATATACAAAATCAAAAACGGAAATAGTTCATTACAAAAAATTTAGACTTGAATCCTGGAGGGTTAGCACAGATATGGTAATGCGGATGAGGAAGGAGTATTTAGGTGTGGTGTAATAGAATACTGAGTGAAGTCATAAGGGAGTGATACAGTAGTAATCACAGTATTGATATAAGCTCCTTATGGGCATGCCCAGCTCTTTGCACATTTCCTGGCATACAGTAAGTGCTTAATGTATGTTTATTGAATGAATGAATGAATGAATGAATGAAGAGTCATGGGGCAGATTGCTGAGGGCCTTTCTTCGTAACTATGTGGATAGTCAAATTGATTGGGAGTAAAGTGAAACATGCATGGAAACCTAGCTTCAAATCTCAACTGTTCATGATAATGGACAAATCATGACATCCGGGCCTTGGTTTCCAAATCTGTAAAACTGGGTTCTGAATCTATTATTTGATAATCCTAGCTACTTAGGAAGTCTGAGCTGCATGGCAGAGAAAGATTCCGTGATAGTTATCTTCCACACAAATGAAACCACAAGCCTGGACCATTTTTTTAAATAGACAAAAAGTCTGACCCAAATGCCCTGCAGCAGTCTTCAGGAGTACCCTGCCCTGATATTTCAATTCAATGATCTAATCTCTTTCTATCTTAGTGACTTCCATAATTCTTTGAAATGTCAGATATTTTACCATTGTCCTAATGTGGTCAGACTTCCTGCCCTCCTAAAAACAAACAAACAAACAAACAAAAATATATATAAAACCTTTCTAGGCCCTGACTGTTCTATGAGAATGTTGCTTCTGCTCACACTTTTAGGTGTCTATTACTTCTCTTTGCCATTTGTTTCAAACTGAATTTTAGGGAGGAAAAAGACCTAAGATAAAATGTCCCAGAATCTTCACTGAGATATTATATTTTCTTTTAATCTCTTTCTACTTCAACAAGAGGATATTTAATATGTCAGATTTATTTTGGCCCAGTTTCCCATGAAGAATTTCACTGTTGCTTGCAGAACAGAAGGATTGGCCAATGGGGGCTATGTGTGTGTGTGTGTGTGTGTGTGTGTGTGTGTGTGTGTGTGTACTTTCTGATGCCAATTGGGAAGGGGGGGGGAGGTAGTGATCCTTCTTCTAGAAGTGGGTAATAAAATAGGATGGTGCTATCCTGTAGCCAATACAAAATGCAAAAGAGTCTGCAGTTGTTTCCTATCTGGTTACTAGAAATTAGAATCTTTGCAAAAGTCTCCAACAGAGGAAGTAGATCTTTTCTGCCTTGGTTATGAACAAGGTAAAATTATTATAAATCTCCAGGTGGGGAGAGAGGCAACTCCAGCAGCCAATCTCCACACCTTACTGCGTTTTCGAATATGTGATTTATCTCTTTCAATGTCTCATTGTGTTTATTCTTTTTTGAACATCAATGAATAAATATTGAGATGGAATGTACCAACCTGTAAATTTGTGAACTTTTAAAGGTCAGAGGAATGATTCATAATCATTTAACAGAAGACTATATGGGGATGCCTTTTTTGTCCACCTTTACCCAATGTTCACCTATAGCTCCAAGAAGCTTTAGAATGTTCAGTGGTCACAACCTGGTAATACCATCATGGCAGATGGGCTAGGTTGAAGGTAACTGACAGGCCTCAAACATGTCAGTAAGTTAGGGGAATGGTTACCCAAAATGTATGAAGAATTCTCCCATCAGAACAGGCACATGGCAACAATTTGCTCCAAAACCCATAAAGGAGGATGAAGCAGGTGCTGTGGAGGTCTTAAATCTAGTTAGACATCGAAGATGCCAGGGTGACCCACCACATCCTGGACATTGCCAGTCATTTTGACTTTTGCCTTGTCACTGGATTCAAATGACTCTGAAGAGAGAATGATGCTAAATACTTTTCACAGCTCTGCCTCATTTAAATCCAATTCATTCCTAAGGTATATGTCTATGATGTCACTAGGCATTTTCAAAAATGAAGGACTAACAACAATATGTGGAGATAGCCATCGATGAGTAATGTGAGGAGTGCAGTCCCACAGAGTGATTTCTATGAACCCACCTAAAAATATTTTGTCAGACAACTGAGAGATTTTGTCCTGGAGGGTAGGCAGTTATAGCAGCTATACTCCATTTAGAACTTAACATCGTAAGAAAGTGTATAATGGTAATTTCTCTAATTTTGTCTGCTCTCCTCAGGAACCAAGTAGATATATATGGGGCTGAGGCCACCCAAGGTGTTGGAGACAATTATAATTTTTTCAATATAACTTTTTTAGTAAATATTGCCTTAATAATAGTTAATCGATGCTGATTGAAAATAAGTCATTTCAAGGAAATATTGAGAATTACTTGTTATTAAGGCATAAGGAACTGGATGATATTAAGATCTTAACTATTAATTACTTTTGGAGATGAACTGGATAGGTACACAGATCAATAGTAGTAGGAATATCCAATAGGCCTTCAGGGGTTAAAAATCCTCGAATGGAAGATAGAAGTCATAATAATTTTGCTCTGGGGCCCAGACTTATTAGTAGGGGTTGGGATGATGAGCCCAAGAACATATATATAAGTGCTACTCTCATGTATAACAAGGAGAAAGAATAGAGGGAAAAGAGGATGAAAAATCTCCCAATATTTGATAATCATGGCCCCTGGCAGAGTCTCTGATGATATTTACACACACACACACACACACACACACACACACACACACACACACACCTTATTATTTTCCATTCATTTCTCTTAACTGGCATTTCAACAAAAGACCTGTTTTCAAATCATGTTCCTGCTATTTACTACCTTTTGACTCTGAATTAGACCCTCAAACTCTCTATAAAATATTTTTTATCTATAAAATAACTGGTTTGAACTTTTTCATTCCAGCTCTAAATCATTGACACTTAAATTCTCTAGAATTCAATTTCCTTCCTCTTCTGTAAAATTTCTGGAGTCAGGATATATAATGCCTTAGTTGAGTAACAACAAGGGGGTCCATGCTCCTGGATCAAACAATATATGATGGGGTAAAATGGTTAAGGAGACTAGAAAGTTAAGAAAGGGTAAGGTTATGAAGGAGTTTAAACCGCAGAACACATTATATATGATTCTGGAAGGAACAGGAAACCCCTTGAGTTTATTGAGTGTATTGAACTCCTTCTAGGGAGAGTGATGTGATCAGACCTATGTATTAAGATGATGTTGACAGCTTAGTGGTGAGTGATCAAATGTAATTGGCAGTGACTTGTGCCTAGAAGACCAAGCAGCAGGTTACTCCAAATGTCAAAAGATAATGAGGGCTTCAACCAGGGTTATGGCAATGTCAGAGCAAAGAAACAAGTTCTTTTTTTTTAAACAAATGCTTTATTAACTTCTGTTTTACATCATTCATTTCCACCAGATTTTGAGTTACAATCATTTCCCCCCATTATTCCCCTACCCAACCTCCCAGAATAGTAGTCCTACAAGATATCGCTTCCTCCAATCTGCTCTCTCCCTTACCTTCTCCCATACCCCCATCGACTTTTCCATTAGAGGAAGGTGCGTCTTTGTGTCCCAATGCCTGCACATCTTATCTCCCTATTACAAGCAAAAGAGTATTAATGATAGTATTGATATATATTTGAAACATTTAATCTTGAGACCTCGAATTTCAGATCCATTTCCTTCCTCCCTTGTCACCCATTCCCTCTGGGGAGATAAGTAATTCAGTATATGTTTTACATGTCTAGCTATGCAAAACATGATCATAGTAGATATATTGTACAAGGCTGCTTATAATTCCCTCCCACTCATCCCACCCCCCACCTGGTCCATACCCTACATGATCCTGTCCCTCTTCTATAGTGGGTACTTCCAACCTCCCCTCCCCCCAAGGATGCCCTCCCATCCATCATCCCTCCTCTCATCCCCCTTCCCCCTATTCTGCTGCTGGTTGAGATATCCCATTTAGTATGTATGTCATTTTCTCCCTGAACCAAATTCAATGTGAATGTGGTTTTGCCTTTTTAGGCTTCCTTATTTAGCCCTCCTTTGCAACCACTTCCCCTTGATTCTTCTACATGGGATAGTTTACCCTACCCTGTCTCTCCCCATCTCCTCTTGCCACTTTCTTCTCTCACCTCATAATTTCATTCCTTGAGTATTCTCCCTTCCCAACAAATTCAACCTATGCCCTCTATCCATATATAACTGTAACCATATACACACAGATTCACATATGTATTCATATGACCACACCCCCTTCTTCCATTATTTTCATAGTGAGAAAGATATCATCAGTCACAGTTATCGCTTTTCCATATAGGAATGTAAATAGTTCAACTTTGATAAGTTCCTTTTGATTTCTTTTCCCTGATTACCTTCTCAGGCATCTCTTCCTTCTTGTGTCTGGATATCAAATTTTCTATTCAATTCTGGTTTTTTCCTCAAGAATGCTTGAAAGTCCTCTATTCCACTGAATGACCATATTTTCCCCTGAAATAAAATACCCAGTTTTGCTGGGTAGGTGACCCTTGGGTTCATTCGCAGCTCTTTTGCCCTCTGAAATATCATATTCCATGCCCTTTGATCCCTCAGTGTAGAAGCTGCCAGGTCCTGGGCTATTCTGATTGTGTTTCCACAATATTGAAATTGTTTCTTCCGGGCTGCTTGGAGTATTTTCTCCTTGATCTGGGGATTCTGGAACCTGGCTATAATATTCCTGGAAGTTTTCTTTTGGGGAACTTTTTCAGGAGGTGATCGGTGGATTCTTTCAACCTCTATTTTGCCCTCTGGATCTAAAACATCAGGGCAGTTTTCCTTGAGAATTTCTTGAAGAGTGATTTCTAGGTTCTTTCTTTGATCGTGGCTTTCAGGTAGTCCAATAATTTTTAAATTGTCTCTCCTGGATCTATTTTCCAGGTCAGTGGTTTTTCCCATGAGATATTTCACATTGCCTTCTAATCTTTCATTTGTTTGGATCTGCTTAACAGCATCTTGATTTCTCATAAAGTCATTAGCTTCCATTTGCTCCAGTCTAACTCTGAAGGAATGAATCTCCTCAGTGAACTTTTGAGATTCTTTTTCCATCTGGCAAATTCGACTTTTTAAGGCATTCTTCTCCTCATTGCCCTCTTGGGCCTCCTTTGCCATTTGAGTGAGTCTATTTTTTAAGGTGTTGTTTTCCTCAGTCAGGCTGTTGACCCTCATTTCATACTTTTCCTGCATCCTTCTCATTTCTCTTCCCAATTTTTCCTCCACTTCTCTTATTTGATTTTTAAAGTCCTTCTTCAGGTCCTCTATGGCCTGCAACCCGCTCATGTTTTCCCCTGGGGTTTTTGGAGCAGGAATTCTGACCTCACAGTCCTTTTCCCGCTCTATGCCCCCAAAATAGGAGTCTACGGTTGCATTTTTCTGTTTCCTTTGCCTTGGCATGTTGCCACTTAATTGCTTGACTTTTGGGCTTGTTGCCATACTATGGCTTTAAGGCCAGATAGAGGAATTTTCATCCCGAACGTGTGGGGGGGCAACTTCCATTTCTGGCAAGCTGTAAACCCACCCATGACTTCCACCCTAGATCACAATCCAGATCCAGGGAGGTTAAAGCAAGAGCGATTACCCCCCAAGACTGATTGCTGGATCGCCCTGCAATTTGCAGGCAGGGAGCTGGAGCTGCTTCTGAAAACTACAAAATGGCGTTTCTCCTCAGGGGCTTCTAGCCCCAGGGGAGGGAGCCGATGCATTCCCTAAATACCGGTCCCAAAGTCCATAGGTCACTAACCTCTTACTTTGTCCTAGGCATGTCTATGTTGATAATTCTGGAGTCGCCACAGCTGCTGGTGTTCTGGGGTTCCTCCAGCCAGCTGCTGGCCCTGCTGCCCTGGGGCTAAAACCTCGGTTCACGTGGACCTGGGCTCGGCTCGGCTCCTGCACTCTGCGCGCTGCTCGCTGCTAGGTCCCAGACTGCTGCGCTAGTCCTTCCTGCAGGGCTGCTGGGCTGTCTTCAGCGGGAGGTTAGCTTCTCTGAGTCGTTCTGTGGGTGCTGGGGCTCCAGAAGTTGTTCAGAGTCCCCTTTTACATAGTTTGGGGGGAATCTGGGGGCAGAGTTGCTTGGAGGAGCTGTTTCTGCCCCGCCATCTTGGCTCCGCCCCGAAACAAGTTCTTGAGATATTTAGATGGTAGAATCAACAAACATTGGCAACAGACACAGATGGGAGGTGATAGAGAGTGAGAGTTAAGGATGACACTGTAGCAGCAAGCACCCCAATATCCCCAGGGTGACTGCCAACACAGGTTCTTAGATCTGCTTTTCAAAAGGAAAGCAACTCAAAATGAGTTAACAAGCTTACTTTAATCAAACAAACACACATTACCTAGTTCAGGGGAAAAAGGTCAGCACCCCAAACTTCAGAGTTACAGAACTTACAGATCAAACAGACAGGCTTCCAAACTGTCCTACCATTATATCAATACCAAAATCACAGTTACCAGAGAGGGAAGCATCAACATCTGGGTTTTCAAAGCCGGGGGGGGCTCTCAACAATGGCTTCCCAGAGTCTCATCTGGTCAAATCACACAACACTTCTCAAAGTGAGCCCCAAAGCAAAGCCCCTCATCAGAGTTTATATAGCCTTCTCCTGGCTCAAAGATTGTAACAACCTCCTTGACCCACTGCCCAATCACAAAGTATCAAGGTGTGGGCTTTCCTGAAAAACAAGCCTCCCACCACAAGCTCCAGGTGCACTTAAGCTAGGGGCAGGGAAGATCTTTAAATCTGCATTTCCATTACATTCGGCCCCAAGATCTTTCATGCCTATAGCATACACAATTTACATTTGAATTAGCACTAAAACATCTCTTAGGTCACATTTTCCAGGTACATAAGAAAATCACAATATAATCTCAAAATACAATAGTCCAAGTCTTCCACTCATGGGGCAAATGTTAACTCAGTCCACTTATCAGTAAAATCAAAAAATAGTCACTCTTAAGTTAACTCAATCAGTTACATCAGTTTTCAAAGTACAAGTCTTCCACTCATGGGGCAAAGTCTAGATTAGCTCAATTAGTCTCTTATCTGTAACAATATCTCAAAGTACAATTAGTCACTTATTCAGTAAAGTCTTACTAAGTATGCCCATAGCATAGACAATTTACATTTCAATTATCACTAACCATCCCTTAAGTCATATTTTCAAGGTACATCCAAAGTTACCAAAGTGGCCACTGGGTCTTAAACAAAGTACATTGCATTTTCACATCAATTCACAAAATACAAAGCATTATCACATAAAGTACTCTTGGGAGGGGGGCGGTGTCCTTCCCATAACACTGCTACAGCCCCTGCTTCCAAATCCAGAGAGGGAACTAGGCAACAAAACCAAAGTGGGGTCCTTGGGGTCCATGGCACTTCACCCCACCCACCATAGTCACAAGTCCATCCCCCCGGGTCCCAAACTGTGGGATGCAGCAAGGAAACACAATCAGTGCCCCTGCTTTGCCACACAGTCCTTATCTTGTCCTGTGGCTGAACTCCAAACTCCTGGGTTCCTTCTCCTCCAGCAGAAGGCAGCAGCTCCAGGCTTCTCCACAGGTCTCCATGCAGGCAGCTCACCATTCCTGCTCTCAGCTCAGTGAAGTCAGCATGCAGGCCGTTCTTCTCTCCTGCTCTATGGCTCCACAGAATCACAGCTACCACAACTGGGAAACAAACAATTATCCCAGCCCCCATACCTTCCTTTTACTCAGCAGATCCCATCCTCGTCGCCATTTTGTAGCAGCAAGCACCCCAATATCCCCAGGGTGACTGCCAATATAGGTTCTTAGATCTGCTTTTCAAAGGAAAGCAACTCAAAATCAGTTAACAAGCTTAATTTAATCAAACAAACATACATTACCTAGTTCAGGGGAAAAAGGTCAGCACCCCGAACTTCAGAGTTACAGAACTTACAGATCAAACAGACAGGCTTCCAAACTGTCCAAACATTATATCAATACCAAATCAGAGTTACCAGAGAGGGAAGCATCAACATCTGGGTTTTCAAAGCCGGGGGGCTCTCAACAATGGCTTCCCAGAGTCTCATCTGGTCAAATCACACAACACTTCTCAAAGTGAGCCCCAAAGCAAAGCCCCTCATCAGAGTTTATATAGCCTTCTCCTGGCTCAAAGATTGTAACAACCTCCTTGACCCACTGCCCAATCACAAAGTATCAAGGTGTGGGTTTTCCTGTAAAACAAGCCTCCCACCACAAGCTCCAGGTGCACTTAAGCTAGGGGCAGGGAAGATCTTTAAATCTGCATTTCCATTACAGACACTTAGGTTGTGATCGTGGATGACTGGATGGATGGTGATACTCTGACCAGTTAAGGAGAAGTTAGGAATCATGATTGATTAGGGTGGGAAAGTAATGAGTTTAATTTTGGAAATACTGCATTTGGGCTGAGAAGTTAAGGGTGAATAAGGAAATTTGAAAACCATCAGCATAGATATGGTAATTGAATTGAGAGGAATTGGTCAAATCACAAAGTGAAGTATTATAGGTGGAGAAGAAAAAAAAAAAGAGTCCAGGACAGCTACAGTTAACAGGTATGACCAGGACAAAGACTCAGCAAAAAAAAAGTGAGGAGGGGTAAATTAGGTAGGAGGAGAACAAGGAGAGAGCACTTTTCATGAAAATGTAGAGAGTAATGAATATTAAGGAGAGGGAAATCAACAGTTTCAAATACTACAGAGAAGTCAAGAAGGATGAAGATCAGAAGGGAAGTCATTAGATGAGTTTTATTAGAATGATAAGGTCAGAAGCCAGAATACATAGAGTTAAGAAGAAGAGGCATTTATTGTAGAGCTTTTCTGAAGGATTTTAATCACAAAGGGAAGGAGTGATATGGACTGATAACTAGCAAGTATAGATGATTTAAGTGAGGGTTTTTTGAGAATGGAGTAAATATGAGAATGTTTGTAGGCAGTGTAGAAGTCGTCAACAGAATGGAGAGATTAAAGATAAATGAAAGAGTGGAGATGGTAGAGGAAACAATCTAATGGAGAACGTGAGATAGGATGACATCTTTTGTGCATATGCATAGGAGTTGGCAATCTCATGTGAGAGATGGACAAGGGTAAATATAGTGGCACAAGGCTTCTTAGATTTCTGAGTTGAGGAAAAGAGAAAAGTAAACTCATGGCTGGTGGCCTCATTTTGCACAGTAAAATATAAGGGGATTGTTGGGGGCGGGGATAGGCTTTGCTTTTACTGTGCTAATTTCCATATGAGGGCGTGGTTTAATGTATATAAGATGCTGTACGCGGAAGCATCTCTCTCTCGGGATGTGACCAGCCGTGAATAAACAACCCCTGAAACCTCGGGTGCTCTGTCTGGGTTAATTCCTCTTCGGAGGCCGGTGACGACCGAAGGCTCGCCATGGGGATAGGTGAGTAGAGAGGATGGGGATATAATAGTTACATATCAACCCGCCGCCGGTGCCGTAGATAAGGCCCCTGGCAAGTGGCGCCTGAATAGGGATTGAGATCTGTAGGGACCGTCTGAGTCCGCTGGACGGACTCCCCCCAGACAGCCTCATCTCATAAGAAGGACGAGATGGGAGGATTGAATAGCATACCTGAATTTCTACCCGAGGAGAAGGGGGTTGTAGCCGCCCAGCTGTATAAGCTGTGCGCTAAGAGGGGGTATAAAATCCCCCTAAAAACCTGCCAAGCATTCATAGAAGGGTCGGGTGAAGAGGAGGAAAGTCACGGTGTGGGGCCACAAGAGGAGGATGAAGGGGAGGATGGGGGGGAGGATGAGGGCCCCCCTCCCATGTACCCCTGGGAAGAGTTAAGGAGGGCTAGAGGGGAAAGCCGTGAAAAAGATGGCGGAGACACGACACTTCCACATTCTTCATGGGACACAGACCGGAAGGATAGTGGGTGTGACGCAGCTCAGATGCCGAGCGGGCCTAGACAGGAAAAGACAGGAGGATGGGGCGGGGCCTCTTCTAGACACCCGGAGGCCTGGGGCGGAGTTTCCCCGAGTTGCCCAGAAGCTTGGCTAGCCGCCCCAACGGCCATGGCTGAGCCTCCCCCATGCAGATTAGCAGCATTCAGGGACGGGGGGAGAGGACCCAGACCAGGGGCAACAGGTCTGGTCGCAGCCAGTGCCATCCGAGCCTTTGAGCAGGGGGAGACAGTAGACTGGGATGACTGGGGGATATATCCGCTGCTTGCTGATCCCCTCACGGGACAGCGGCAGTACGCCCCAGTGCCTTTTAAGATGTTGAAGGAGCTGAAGGAGGCCGTGTCCAAGTACGGCGCCAGCTCCCCTTATGTAAAAAGATTGCTGAAAAACATAATAGCCACCAATCCTTGGACTCCGTCAGACTTTGACGAAGTCTGTTCTGCTTGTTTTGACCCCGCCGGCTATATGGCTTTCAAAGCCCAGGCTCGCCGAGACGCCTTACAGTTCGCAAGAACTAAAGGATACGGCCCAGTTGAGCAGGTGGTGGATCTCCTGTGCGGCACGGGGATAAATGCTGACCCAAGAGTGCAGGCACAGTACGGCCAGGTAGAACTGGAAGCAGTAGAGGAAGTGCACCTGAGAGCATGGGATAAGGTGGGAACTATGAAAGGAGGGAAGGCTCCAGCTAAGCTAATTGGGCTCAAACAGCGAGCCAATCAAGACCCATTAAGTTTCGTTAATGAAGTTAAGGAGACTGTGACACGCGTTATGGGTGATGTGCCTGGCTCTGACCTACTCACAAAACAAATTTTGAGGGAGGGACTCCGACCTCGCTCCGCTGCCGCTATAGCCGTGTTACCTAATGATGCCTCCCTGGAAGAGATTATAGACAAACTAATGGACTTACCAGGAGAGGACTCCGTGCAAGCCCTTGTGGCGGCCATGGAAAACAGAGAAAATACACTGGTGACCGCTTTAGAAAGAATAAATCTAGGAGCCAGCAGGAAATCAGCTTGCTTCAAGTGCGGCAAAACTGGCCATTTCAAAACGCAGTGTAGAGCACCTGCTCAGACCCCTCGGTGCTACTGCTGCGGCAAGCAGGGACACATAGCTAAATTTTGTAGAAACAAGGGGAAGCAGGGAAACGGCCGGAGGGGGGGCCCAGCCACAGGGCACCCCCACGGTCCATCAGCGGCAAACATACACCAGTGAGGGCCTGGGCAGTAGAAGGACAGGGACAGGTCGCCTACCAGATGGCCCCATGGGAGACCATGGCTGTTCCATCTCTAACACAGACTTGTCCGGCCTTAATCACAGGCCCTGAGGGCTACACTGAATTTATAACCCATACTCAAATTGTGGAAGACCCTGAATCACCCATTGTTTTGACTAACCCTCACCCCTACTCCATAATGATAAATAAGAACCAAGTAATTGGGAAAGCCATCCCATTGCAAGGCTCCCCATTTATTCATTCAGGGAGAGCCCAGACCATAAACTGGGTACAACCAGTGACCCCCGACCGGCCTACTCTGATTGTGTTGGTCGAAGGGAACTCAGTAGAGGGAATCATGGATACTGGGGCAGATTGCTCCGTGATAAATGGAGGCCAGTGGAAGCCTGAATGGCCACTGTCGGCGGGAGGGCAGCCAGTAATGGGGGTAGGAGGGAGACAGACTGCCCCTAAGGCAGCAAGGGCCCTGAAGTGGGCTGTGAAAGGCAAGACAGGACTGTTTAAACCTCTCTTCCTACCAGGGCTCCCATACGCCCTCTGGGGGCGTGATCTCCTCTCCCAATTGAATCTTTCTTTGGCCACTCCAGACAGTCTGCTGGGAAATTAGTGGGGCCACTGCCGAAGGGAGCTTCTCCCCGCAGATCACTTGGATTGATAAGAAACCAATATGGGTAGAACAGTGGCCCCTGTCCCAAGAGAAGCTCACAGTGCTTAGGATGATTGTAGATACTTTATTATTAGAGGGGAAAATAGAGAAATCTCTTAGTCCCTTTAATTCCCCAGTATTTGTCATCAAAAAGAAAAATGGAAAATGGAGGATGCTAGTTGACCTCAGAGCAGTTAACGCTGCCATGTTACCAATGGGAGCCCTCCAACCTGGACTACCCACACTGGCAGCCATCCCAAGGAATTGGGAGATAATAGTGATTGATATTAAGGATTGTTTTTACAGTATCCCTCTTCACCCAAATGATAAAGAGAAGTTTGCCTTTTCTGTTCCCAGTGTTAACTTCCAGGCACCTTCCGAGAGATATCAGTTTAGAGTTTTGCCCCAGGGAATGGCAAATAGCCCAACCTTGTGTCAGTTATATGTGGCAGAGTTGTTAAGGCCAGCTAGGGAAAAATATAACAGTCTTATGATTATACATTATATGGATGATATATTGATCGCTGCACCACAGCTGCAGTTGGCAGAGAGCTGTTTGGCCCTAATAACCGAGTTGTTGCAAGGTAAAGGATTGCTGCTAGCCCCTGAGAAGGTGCAAAAGTCATATCCTTATGAATATTTAGGTCAAAAGGTTCTTCCCGAACAGGTTGTTAAAGATATTCCTGGCATTGATAAGTCCCAATATAGGACATTGAATGATTTTCAAAGGTTGGTGGGAGCAATTCAGTGGATTCGCTCAGCAATCCCTATACCACAGTCACTTATGCAGCCATTATATGAGATTCTAAAAGGGGCGTCACAGTTGACCTCCCCTAGGACATGGACCCCCAAGGCAGAACAGGCATTAGAACAGATTTTGCAAAAAGCCTCTGTTTTGAGTCGCCAAGCCCCAGATGAACCTATATATTTTCAAATATTAAGAGATACGGGGCGATTTTGGGGATGCCTCTTTCAAAGACATGGATGTTTAGAATGGTTATATCCAAAAATTCCAAAAAAGATTATACAAGATAAATGGGAGACCCTAGCTTGGTTTTGTTTGCAAGCCTCTGAGCGCTGTCAACGCGCATTTGGGCGCAAACCTTTTCTTAATTTAGATCTATCAGGAGAGCTCAGTCATATCACATTTGTACACTCAAATGGCCACCTTAGGTGTGCCAGAAGCCCTAAAGACTGATAATGGGCCGGCATATACCTCTAGGGCCTTTACAGAATTCTGCCTAGAATTTTCTATCAATCATACTACGGGTATCCCCTATAACTCCACAGGCCAAGCCATGGTGGAGCGAGCAAATCGCAACCTGAAAACAACCCTCTATAAACAAAAAGGGGGAGTATGCAGGGGAATAACCCAAAAGGAATTGGCACAAGCCGTTTTTACCATGAACTTTCTCCAATTTAGAGATGATGGCACCTCGGCCGCACAGAGATTTTTTGGAAAAACTGCAACCAAACACATAGAGTTGCCACCCCCCACAAGGGCCCTACCAGGAACTAAGATAATGTGGAGGGATGAAGAAGGAAAGTGGCATGGGCCAGTCACAGTGGTTGCAAGGAGACCAGGCCATTTATCCTTTTATCCAAATGAGAATTCTAGTCTCCCCGAAAAATGGATACCTGTACATAGAGCTAGAGATCTTGAATGAACCCAACCCGATTATCGGGATGAGGAGTTCCCTCTCCTTTCCTTTGCAGGGACATGGCCCACCATCCTGGGAATCCTGATGTGTGGAACGGCGATAGAACACCCCACCCCCGGACTCGCGACGCCTCGATGGGGGCCTCTTGGGGCGGGTTGGGTGCCTCTCTGGGTCTCCTCTTATTATTTATTGGGCTTTTATTTTGGTGCATATGCCGTGCATCCACCCGGAATAAGGGCTATATGTTACTTACCCAACAAGCCATCTTTGCTATAAGAGAAGGACAAGATCCTTCAGTTTGGCTCGCCGCCATGGAAGACATGTAACACCTTGGGGTAAGACAGGGCAAGCCCCACGACGGGCAACTTCTCCCACCCAGCCACCTAAGACAGGGCCCGAAGGTGTTGGGTCCCTAGGACGGGTAAGGTTTCAGGGATTGAGGAGACGACCCAAGCCAGGGCACCCCGCTCCCGGCGAAGTCATAAGCTTAGATGATGCGTAATGTTTAGCAAGGCTGCACCGGGCGCCACAGCCCTGATAAAACAAAAAGGGGGAGATGTTGGGGGCGGGGATAGGCTTTGCTTTTACTGTGCTAATTTCCATATAAGGTATAGGTTTTATTGGGCCATAGTTGGGGCGAGGGCGTGGTTTAATGTATATAAGATGCTGTACGTGGAAGCATCTCTCTCTCGGGATGTGACCAGCCGTGAATAAACAACTCCTGAAACCTCGGGTGCTCTGTCTGGGTTAATTCCTCTTCGGAGGCCGGTGACGACCGAAGGCTCGCCATGGGGATAGGTGAGTAGAGAGGACGGGGATATAATAGTTACAGATCAACCCGCCGCCGGTGCCGTAGATAAGGCCCCCGGCAGGGGATATTTCCATCTGAGAAAAAAACAGAAAGGTGAGAGAGAGTGAGAAGTAAGGATGACACTTAGGTTGTGAACGTGGATGACTGGATGGATGGTGATGCTCTAAGCAGTTAAGGAGAAGTTAGGGATCATGATTGATTAGGGTGGAAAAAATGATTTGGAAACCTTACTGGAGAATGAGATACCGAGTTAGGGAGATGTGTGTAATGGCAAGCAAAGAAATACTTAGTACCTCTTTTCAGCTATTTCATTATTTAACACTTTTCAGTTCAAGTTTCTTTTGAGCCTTGCCAATGATTATATCAAGTCTTTGTTTACAAAAAAAAAAAAAAGAACTTATGAATCCCACTGGGGAGGAACAACAGGAAGGAGCTAAGGACCATATATAAAGAGAAGCCCAACCTGGGAAAGAGCAGAACTTGGAAGGGAACTCTTTTTGTTTTTATTAATTTGTTTGTTTAATTTTAGTTTACAAGATTCAATTCCATAGTTCCTTGAGTTTCAAATTTTCCTTCCCTCCCTTCCCCCAACCCCCCACGATGGCATATAAAGCATTAATATATCAATATCAATGCAAATACTTTCACATCAGACATTAGTCATTACAAAGGCTGATTGTGCTAGGTGGAATGAAAAATGGTAAAGAGAAAATAAAACCAAACAATGAAAAGAAAAAGATCAAGTAGTTTGCTTCAATCAGGATTCCAACTCAGTTCTTTTTAGTTCTTTCTCTGGATGTAGGAATCTCTCTCCATCATGAATCTTTTTGGGATTGACTTATGTCACTGCACTGCTGAGAAGAGGCCAGTCTGTCACAGTTGGTCATAACACATATGTTGTGTCTGTGATTGTATACAAATTTCTCCTGGTTCTACTCTTCTCACTCAGCATCAGTTCATATAAGCCTCTCCAGGTAAATATGAAATCTGTCTGCTCTTCGTTTCTTATAGCACAATAGCATTCCATTACATGCATATACCACAACTTGTTTAGCCATTCCCCAATTGATGGGGACCCCCTTAATTTCCAATTCTTTGCAATCACAAAAAGAGCTGCTATAAATAGTTTTGTACATATGGGTCTTCCTTCCACTTTAGAAAGGAACTCTTGTGGTGGCAGAGTTGAGAAGGAGAAAACTTGTGGTATCACAACATCCTGTTTGTCTCTTCTGTCTGTGTTGATTTTTGTTTGTGATATATTGTACAGAAGCCCTTGGACCTAACTGGAAGCAATGAAAGAGGATTTTCTTGCTGTCTGTTTACAGAAATCCTAGGGGAGGGTTTCAAAGGTCCTGGGTATATTCAGATGATTTGTTTTGGGTTCTCAAACCTTGTTTGTGTATTTTCGTTGATTTCTTAGACCTTGTTTATGGGTCTATGTTGATTTCAAGGCAGAAAGTGAATTGATGATGGTGCTGGCAATGTGTATGAATGTTATTGTGACTCAACACAGGCAGAAAGTGAATTGATGATGGTGCTGGAAGTGGCATGAATGTCATTGTGGCTCTGTTAAGCTTTGTCTTCCCAAAGCAGAAAATGTGAAGGACTTAAGGTGGACTGGACACTATGAGCTTAAATATAGAAATGGACAAGGAACTAGGTATGCAACTGGACAAGGATCTGGACAAGGAGCTGAGAGCTGCCTACTTGTGAATTCAGGTGGCAATTGGGTAGATTCAGGCAGGAGCTGGACCCATGGAAGAAGAACCATGTACTCTGGGAGCCAGTCTTGAGTCAAGATGAAAAGACTTCTCCTTAGGTATTTAATGCTGACTGAGAAGATCATAATTTACTTTGACCTAGAGGTTGGAGAACTTTGTATCTGTACCTTGTACCTCTTAAGGATGACAGGAAACTAATCTCCAATCAAAAAGAAAGAAGACTTTTTGACTGAGAGTGGAGAAGGTTGACCTTTGTACTTTGTGTCCTTTAAGGAGGCTTGTTCCTTAAGGATGATCGAGTTAAGGACTTATTAATGAAATCTTTTGCTTAAAACTATGCAGTCACTTTGGTGAAAACTATATGATCACTTTAGTGATAAGTTGTTATATTATAACATTGTGAATGCTGTACTTTGGTTTATGTGAATGTTTTGCTTTAATTTACTGCTGAATAAATAGAGAGTTCACTATACTATGTGATCAGAACCTTAAAGCTGTTCACAGCAACAGTCCTCTAGAAAGTTGCTTGTGTTTGGCTTTATATGCAATGAGGACCCAAATAATATTATGTAAAATACTTTTGTACTGAATCCATTCTACCCAGCTTCCTGATTTTCTCTAGCTTCATTTTGTAATATGCGAGTAGAAGAAAAGTTGGAGGAAAGTCAACATAACCCAAGTCTAAAGCCTGACAGGGTGAGAATGATTATAGGATAAGCAAGTAAGAAATTGACGATAATAATACAGTATAGCATTGAACCTGTTTCTCAAGGGGTCAGGATGGAGAAGGGAAGCCTATGAAGGTGTTGCTGCCCAGGAAAGAAGTAAAAATTAAAGGGTTAGAGGTCATGGTGACAATGAAGAAAATGGTTTGACATTCCAGAGCAGTTGAAGAAATGTAATGACAATGGATTGTAATAACATGAGGGAATTTCAAATGTAATAAACATAAAAGTGAAGCATTTGTATGTGATGACAAGGTTAAGTGTGAAGATATCTGTGTGTAGCTAAGGTTGAGTTGAAGAGTAAGTCATGGAGATTAATCAAGTTGAGGAATTGTGAGATAAGGGTGTTTAAAGAAGTATCAACATTTATGTAGAATTCCTCTAACTGGAGAATAGGCGTTGAGGAGAAAAGAAAGACTGAGCCAGTTATTGAGATCACTGAGGAAAGATGAGATTGTCCTAGATGTCTGTAGACAATAGCTAACAGAATTTTGATTAGGTAGTATTTATGGATTGAATGAACTTCAAAGAAAGAGCTTCTACTCAGTCATGGTTTTAGTGAGTGAACTTGAGAGTGGCAATGAGGAACAAAGAACTATCCTAACTCTTCTATCTCTCCATGTTATATTACCTAGTACAGTACAAATTGCTAGATTACTGAATTACAATGTAAATTCCTTTCATTTCATAGCATTTTGACTTGCATGTGGTAGACATTATGAGTATAGGATTATAGAGGTATAGATTGAGAGTTAGAAGGGACCTAAGATACCATCCAATCCAAACTCTCACTTTACAGATGAAGAAATGGAGTCTCAGAGAAGTAAAGTGACTTAGCCATGAACACACACAGTATAAGTTGTGGTATTTGCACCCAGTTAGTTCTAACCTCAAGTCCAACACTCTCTCTACTAACAAACTGTTTCTAAGTGTGAAAATAAATCTTAATAAGTGTTTATTGAATTGAATTTAAGTAGTTGGACTAGAATAAGGGGCCTTGAAGCCACATGTGACCTTCTAGGTCCTTGGGTGTGGCCTTCCAAAGTAGTATGGCTTGATGAAATATTCACATTGTCAACACTATCTACACTTAAATTACTGTGATGCACTTACTGGTTAGTGGCACAAGTAGAAGGGACTATTTAAGATGGAGAGACATCCTTTCTATGAGCTATAATTTGACTAAGGGAATTTTTAGAAAAATGAGGAAGTTGGTTACTTATGAAAAAAATCCGTGTTCTGAGGGATTGATAAGTATCATATTTTAGATCTCTTTAAGAGAGATTTTGAGTTAAAACAATCAATCTCAAATTTGAAAGCAAAAGGAGATAATTTATTCTTGAATCAATTATATATAGAGATGTGAATATATGTATACATGTGTATGTGTTCATATATACATTGATAGGCTTATTTAAGTTCATGTGCATATACATGAATATATGTATACAGGTGGGTATGTGTATGTATGTTTCTGTATGCACACACTCATGTGGTTGTGTCTACATATGCATACACATACAGAGTACTGACCTTGTTAGTTGTTGAACTTGCTTTGGAGTTATAAAGTTATAAAAACCACAGCAAAAGAGTCTCTATTCTCAAGTAGGCAGTGATGTTTGATGTCCCATAGTCAAACAGCAACACAGTTAAAATACATTAAAAAGGTAGGGCTTTTTTTTGTTTGTTTCTTTTTATTTTTGGAAGGCAATTGGGGTTAAGTAACTTACCCAAGGTCACACGGCTAGGTTCTTTTGTTTGTTTGTGTTAAGTGTCTGAGGCCGGATCCAAACCCAGGTCCTTCTGACACCAGGGCCGGTGCTCTACTCACTGTGCCACCCAGCCGCCCTAGGGCTTTGTTTTTAAAGAATATTAGGTCTGTAGAAATGCTCCACAAGTTTCTATAAGCCATAGAGCTCACTCTCCTCGTATTCTTCAACAAAACTTTAAGTTCCTTGTCCATCTGAATTGTTGGTTTCAGATAAGCATTAGGAGGGAAAGACATTTGAGGAGGAGAAGGGGGTGAAGTGAAATCTTGAAAGGTTTGATGCAGTAGATGGTACTTAGGATAGGTTCTAAAGGATGCTAGAGAGTCCAAGAAACAGAGGTAAAGAGGTAGTGTGTTGCAGTAACTGGAACACTCAGTGAAAAGTCAAGGGGATGGGAGATAGAATAAAATTTATGAAGACCAGTATGGTGTCTGTATTGGTAGAAGGAATTATGGAATGCACAAAAGGCAATAATCATAATGACAATGAAAAGATTTTCTTGAGGGAGTTTTTATAACATTTATTATCAAGTAATGATTTTATAAAGTTGGTCCCAGATATAGGAAAAGTTCTGTTCCCATTCCTCATTCATCCTCAATGCAGACAACATCATGGCATGATTATCTTAGATTTCAGGGCCAAAATTGGAGAAGTTGAATCTAATTTTTATGTAGTTATACAGGACTAGAATCCTTAGAGATAGCATCTCCAATGTCGCTTCCACATATATAAAATGAGAAAAACAGATAATTCTTCAAGTAGCTCATCTCCCTTCACTTATCTATGTCTCTCTGGATTGACATACTTATCTTACTTTGTAAATAAAAATCAGTAAGTTATTTTAGCAGAGGAAGAGTTTGGTCCCTCTGTGAAATAATGCTGTGATCTCTGTTTTGAAAGGGATGGGAATCACACATGTTTAGGACAAAAGCACTTTATATTTATTTACACCTGCTTTTTGTCTTTGCAAGCTGAATTTTTCTTCCAGTAATATCTATTTTTTCTGTTGATACTGAGTGCATATAAATCATCCAAACCATGATAACTAAGAACCATAGTTGTGAGTCACCAAAAGGACACTGCAAAGGTATGTGCCAAAATAAGTCAGTTGGAGCAAAGCAGAGTATAGTGGAAAGAATGCTCCTTTTGGAGGCACAGGCCTTGAGTTCCAATCTCATTTCTGCTATTTGCTCTGTCTTTGACCTTGTGAAAATGCCTTAACCTCTCTGAGACTCAATTTGCTCAAATAAAAAATGAGGACTTTGGAAAAGATGACCTAATAGGTCACTCCCCACATTAGATTTATGACTGATTAAGAGATGTATGGGACAACTGATCACAAAAATAAACCAAGGAAATGTGTAACTGGAAAAGGCAATAGGCCAACCATGTGAAAAGAGGAAGGGATGACCAATGAGCAGTACAGTCTTTATACTCTTTCTTTATTGATCCAATGTCAAGATATCTAAAGCTATCCCATAGCTATTTGGCAGCATAGGTACAAATTGGACCTACCCCTTATAATTCTATATGTAGGACTCTTTCCTCTACATCACAGCAGCTCTATTATGTTCTATAATGAGGCATATTGCAGCAACAATCCAGTATACTATTAAAATTTCTTAAATGCCATTCTTGTCTTGATCTTTTATTTATTTATTTATTCATTCATTCATTCGTTCATTTATTTATTTATTTATTTGCTTTTTGGAGGGAAATTGGGGTTAAGTAACTTGCCCAAGGTCACACGGCTAAGTTTTTGTTTGTGTGTGCGTTAAGTGTGTGAGGCTGGATCCCAACTCAGGTCCTTCTGACTCCAGGGCTGAAGCTCTACTCACTGCGCAACCTAGCCACCCCCGATCTTTTATTTTTATACTTCACAGATGCTGGAGTGAAACTAACTTACGCTTTTGTGAAAATGTTATTTTTTTTTCTTATGACAACCTAGCTTCCATTCCCCTCCCTGATTTCTGACCCACCTCCACCTTCACTTCAGCTGGTGAATTTGGAGCTATACTTCTTGGACAATCATCTGTAAAACTCCTTGACTAATTAAAATGTCTACTTTCATTCATCTTTCACAATGAGTAACTGGTTATATTGTCAGAAAAGCCTTGATTTCATTGTTCCAAAGACCATTTGCCATGTCAATGAATCATAGTAAAGAATTTAGAAACATTCTGTTGGGAGAATGCTGTATAATTAGGCAATTTCTATCCTTTCTTCTCTTTTTTATGGTTAGCCTACAAAGAAAAAAGAAGATAAGATTTTTTAACATGTGTATATATGTATGCATGATGAATGACTTGGGGGGAGCACAAAACTATGGAGCCCTCCTGAGATTAATGTTTTCTTTCTAATTAATTAATTAATTAATTTTTATTTCTCAACATTCATTTTCTTTTTTTTTCCTGTTTTACATCATTCATTTCTGCCAGATTTTGAGTTACATTTTTTTCCCCGTTTTTCCCCTACCCACCCTCCCAGAATAGCAGTCCCAAAAGATATCGCTTTCTCCATCCTGCCCTCTCCCATATCTTCTCCCTTACCCATTCAAATTTTCCATTGGAGCAAGGTGAATCTCTGTGCCCCAATGCCTGTACATCTTATCTCCCAATTACATGAAAAAGAGTATTGATAATAGTGTTTATATATATTTGAAACATTTAATTTTAAGACCTCGAATTTCAGATCCATTCCCTTCCTCCCTTGCCACCCATTCCCTCTGGGAAGATAAGTAATTCAGTATGTGTTGTACATGTATAACTATGCAAAATATTACCATAGTGGATATATTGTACAAGGCTGCTTAGAATTCCCTCCCACCCATCCCACCCCCCACCTGGTCCATTCCCTACTTGATCCTGTCCCTCTTCTATAGTCGGTACTTCCAACCTCCTCTCCCCTCAAGAATGCCCTCCCATCCATCATCCCCTCCTCTCATCCCCCTTCCCCCTATGCTGCTGCAGGTTGAGATATCCCATTTAGTATGTATGTCATTCTCTCCCTGAACCAAATTCAATGAGAATGTGGTTTTGCCTTTTTGCCTTCCTATTCTTCCCCTCCTCTGCAGCCAACCTTGTTCCTTCTACATGAGATAGTTTACCCTACCCTGTGTCTCCCCGTCTCCTCTTGCCACTTTCCTCTCTCACCTCATAATTTCACCCCTTAGGTATCATCCCTTCCCAACAAATTCAACCTATGCCCTCTCTCCATGTATAACTGTAAACATATTCATATATGTATTCATATGACCATATACACTTCTTCCATTATTTTCAAACTGAGAAAGGTTTCATCAGTCACAGTTATTGTTTTTCCATATAGGAATGTAAATAGTTCAACTTTGATAAGTTCCCTTTGATTTCTTTTCCCTGATTACCTTCTCAGGCATCTCTTGCTTCTTGTGTCTGGATGTCAAATTTTCTATTCAATTCTGTTTTTTTCCTCAAGAATGCTTGAAAGTCCTCTATTCCACTGAATGACCATATTTTCCCCTGCAACAAAATACTCAGTTTTGCTGGGTAGGTGACCCTTGGGTTCATTCCCAGTTCTTTTGCCCTCTGGAATATCATATTCCATGCCCTTCGATCCCTCAGTGTAGAAGCTGCCAGGTCCTGGGCTATTCTGATTGTGTTTCCACAATATTGAAATTGTTTCTTCCTGGCTGCTTGGAGTATTTTCTCCTTGATCTGGGGATTCTGGAACCTGGCTATAATATTCCTGGGAATTTTCATTTTGGGATCTTTTTCAAGAGGTGATCTGTGGATTCTTTCAACATCTATTTTGCCCTCTGGGTCTAAAACATCAGGGCAATTTTCCTTGAGAATTTCTTGAAGGGTGATTTCTAGGTTCTTTCTTTGATCATGACTTTCAGGTAATCCAATAATTTTTAAATTATCTCTCCTGGATCTATTTTCCAGGTCAGTGGTTTTCCCATGAGATATTTTACATTGCCTTCTATTCTTTCATTTGTTTGGTTCTGTTTAACAGCATCTTGATTTCTTATAAAGTCACTAGCTTACATTTGCTCCAGTCTAACTCTGAAGGATTGAATCTCCTCAGTGAGCTTTTGAGATCCTTTTTCCATCTGGCAAATTCGATTTTTTTTTTTTGAACAACAAGATGTTTTTATTTCTAATATGGTAATTGCTAAATAACCTACATGAATAAAAGCTCTTGCCGGGGTCCTCGATAGCTTTTAAGAATGTAAAAGGACCCTGAGACCAAACAGTTTGAGAATAACTGCAACAGATGATCTAGTCAGTCCCTTCAAGCAGTTAATTCTTGGAACTGCATTGACTGTTGCTGTTCTATCCTACAAAATCTGAAGACCACTCTCCTTCATAGATAAAACAGAAACAAAATCCTAGTTTAGTAACTTTGCCTTCTCTCCTATCTTGCCTGGGCAGTCTTTCTGTCTCTTCTTTGCTCTTCCTTTTTGCCCCAAATAAAGATTGCTTTTAAGCCCATTTGGTTGTCTTTAACATGCTTTGCTAAATCTGACCTTTCATTTGCCTGAAACTGTTCTTACAAGATCATGTGACTCTTTTTTTGCTCATCCTCAGTTCTCTTCCCTCTTTGTAAGCTCCTTGAGGACAGGGATTGTCTCATATTGGTTTTATCCCCAGCATTGAGCACAGTTCCTGGCACAGAGTAATCTGTGCTTGTGAACTGATTGATTTTCATCAGTGCCTATTTAAAAGCTGAGTAATATGACATTATTGACAGCGCCCCATATATCAATCAATCAATATTTAGCACTTTTGACTTAACTTCTCCAGCAGGATTTTAGGCCATAGAATCCTACCTATCATTTCCCAGAACCTTTTGGAGATATTTCCATTTCTTTGGAAGGTGTAAGACAAAGGTCAGTTTCCCTATACTTCTAATTATATCTAATAATAGGAGTATTTCTTAGAGCTCTTTAAGATGTGCAAGGTTCTGGGGAAGTGAGTTGGTGCAGTAAATACAGCACCAGGCCTGGAGTCAGGAGGACCTGAGTTTAAATATGGCCTCAAACACTTGACACACTTACTAGCTATGTGACCTTGGGCAAGTCACTTAACTTCAATTGCCTCCAAAAAACAAAACAGAAACAACAAAAATGATGTGCAAGATGGTTCTTTACATATTTTGTTTCATTCAATCTTCACAACAATGGTGGGAAAAGGAAACTGAGATACAAAGAGGTTAAGTGAATTGCCCAGGGTCATTCAGCTAGTAAGTGTCTGAAGCAGGATTCAAATTCATGCCTTCGAGACTCCAAGTCCCACATTCTATGTGTTCTGCCTTCTCCATCATAAATTTTAAGAATGGAGCAGTCACTTGCCCCTAGGTTTCTTAGCATTTCTACTTTGCCAACTAGTCCCAACTAGGTTGGAATAACATTTACCCTGTCTGCTCCCAAGTAACTTGCCCAAGGTCACACAGCTAGTAAATATCTAAGGGCAAATTTGAACTCAAGAAAATGAGTCTTCCTGATTATAAATTGTAGCAGCAAGCACCCCAACATCCCCAGGGTAGCTGCAATACAGGTTCTTAGATCTGCTTTTTTTTTTTATTCCCCTACCCAACCTCCCAGAATAGCAGTCCCACAAGATATCACTTCCTCCAATCTACTCTCTCCCATACATTCTCCCATAGCCCCTTCGACTTTTCCATTAGAGGAAGGTGAATCTTTGTGTCCCAATGCCTTCACATCTTATCTCCCAATTATAAGCAAAAGAGTATTAATAATAGTATTTATATATATATATATATTTGAAACATTTAATCTTGAGACCTCGAATTTCAGATCCATTTCCTTCCTCCCTTGTCACCCATTCCATCTGGGGAGATAAGTAATTCAGTATATGTTGTACATGTCTAGCTATGCAAAACATCATAGTAGATATATTGTACAAGGCTGCTTATAATTCCCTCCCACTCATCCCATCCCCCACCTGGTCCATTCCCTACATGATCCTGTCCCTCTTCTATAGTGGGTACTTCCAACCTCCCCTCCCCCTAAGGATACCCCCATCAATCATCCCTCCTCTCATCCCCCTTCCCCCTATTCTGCTGCAGGTTGAGATATCCCATTTAGTATGTATGTCATTTTCTCCCTGAACCAAATTCAATGAGAATGTGGATTGGCCTTTTTTTTTCCCCTTCCTATTCTCCTCCTCCCTTGCAACCACTTCCCCTTGCTTCTTCTACATGAGATAGTTTACCCTACCCTGTCTTTCCCCATCTCCTCTTGCCACTTTCCTCTCTCACCTCATAATTTCATCCCTTGAGTATTCTCCCTTCCCAACAAATTCAACCTATGCCCTCTATCCATATACACACACATTCACATATGTATCCATATGACCACACCCCCTTCTTCCATTATTTTCATAGTGAGAAAGATATCATCAGTCACAGTTATTGCTTTTCCATATAGGAATGTAAATAGTTCAACTTTGATAAGTTCCTTTTGATTTCTTTTCCCTGATTACCTTCTCAGGCATCTCTTCCTTCTTGTGTCTGGATGTCAAATTTTCTATTCAATTCTGGTTTTTTCCTCAAGAATGCTTGAAAGTCCTCTATTCCACTGAATGACCATATTTTCCCCTGAAACAAAATACTCAGTTTTGCTGGGTAGGTGACCCTTGGGTTCATTCCCAGCTCTTTTGCCCTCTGGAATATCATATTCCATGCCCTTCATTCCCTCAGTGTAGAAGCTGCCAGGTCCTGGGCTATTCTGATTGTGTTTCCACAATATTGAAATTGTTTCTTCCTGGCTGCTTGTAGTATTTTCTCCTTGATCTGGGGATTCTGGAACCTGGCTATAATATTCCTGGGAGTTTTCTTTTTGGGATCTTTTTCAGGAGGTGATCTGTGGATTCTTTCAACCTCTATTTTGCCCTCTGGATCTAAAACATCAGGGCAGTTTTCCTTGAGAATTTCTTGAAAGGTGATTTCTAGGTTCTTTCTTTGATCATGGCTTTCAGGTAGTCCAATAGTTTTTAAATTGTCTCTCCTGGATCTATTTTCCAGGTCAGTGGTTTTTCCCATGAGATATTTCACATTGCCTTCTAATCTTTCATTTGTTTGGATCTGCTTAACAGCATCTTGATTTCTCATAAAGTCATTAGCTTCCATTTGCTGCAGTCTAACTCTGAAGGAATGAATCTCCTCAGTGAACTTTTGAGATTCTTTTTCCATCTGGCAAATTTGACTTTTTAAGGCATTCTTCTCCTCATTACCCTTTTGGGCCTCCTTTGCCATTTGAGTCAATTTTTTAAAGTGTTGTTTACCTCAGTCAGGCTGTTGACCCTCATTTCATACTTTTCCTGCATCCTTCTCATTTCTCTTTCCAATTTTTCCTCCACTTCTCTTATTTGATGTTTAAAGTCCTTCTTAAGGTCCTCTATGGCCTGCAACCCGCTCATGCTTTCCCCTGGGGCTTTTGGAGCAGGACTTCTGCCCTCACAGTCCTTTTCCCGCTCTAGGCCCCAAAATAGGAGTCTAGATTTCCATTTTTCTGTTTCCTTTGCCTTGGCATGTTGCCACTTGATTACCTGACTTTTGGGCTTGTTGCCACACTATGGCTTTAAGGCCAGATAGAGGAATTTTCTTCCCGAACATGTGGGGGGCAACTTCCGTTTCTGGCAAGCTGTAATCCCACCCACGACTTCCAGCCTAGATCACAATCCAGATCCAGGGAGGTTAAAGCAAGAGTGATTACCCCCCCCCCAAGACTGATCACTGGATCTCCCTACAATTAATTGCAGGCCAGGAGCTGGAGCCGCCTCTGAAAACTACAAAATGGTGTGTCTCCTCAGCAGCTTCTAGCCCCCAGGCGAGGGAGCCGACACATTCCCCAAAATACAGGTCCCAAAGTCCATAGGACACTAACCTCTTACTTTGTCCTAGGCATGTCTATGTTGATAATTCTGGAGTCGCCACAGCTGCTGGTGTTCTGGGGTCTCTCCAGCTGGCTGCTGGCCCTGCCGCCCTGGGGCTAAAACCTCAGCTCACGCGGACCTGGGCTCCTCTCGGCTCTGCTTCCTGTGCTCTGCTCATTGCGTGCTGCCGGCTCCCAGACCGCTTCGCTGGTCCTTCCTGCAGGGCTGCTGGGCTGTCCTAAGCGGGAGGTTAGCTTCTCTGTGTCGTTCTGTGGGTGCTGGGGCTCCAGAAGTTGTTCAGAGTCCCCTTTTACATAGTTTGGGGGAAATGTGGGGGCAGAGTGGCTTGGATGAGCTGTTTCTACTCCGCCATCTTGGCTCCACCCCCTAGATCTACTTTTCAAAAGGAAAGCAACTCAAAATCAGTTAATAAGCACACTTTAATAAAACAAACATATACCATTGACCTAGTTCAGGGGAAAAAGGTCATCACCCAGAACTTCAGAGTATACAGACAGTAGTTTCAATACAGAGAAACAAACAGATCAAGCAGACAGGCTTCCTAACTGTCTAACCATTACATCAATACCAAATCACAGTTACCAGAGAGGGAAGCATCAACATCTGGGTTTTCAAAACTGGGGGGCTTTCAATAGCTGCCCAGAGTCTCATCTGGTCAAATCACACAACACTTCTCAATGTGAGCCCCCGCAAATTCGATTTTTTAAGGCATTCTTCTCCTCATTGCCCTTTTGGGCCTCCTTTGCCATTTGAGTTAGTCTATTTTTTAAGGTGTTGTTTTCCTCAGTCAGGTTGTTGACCCTCATTTCATACTTTCCCTGCATCTTTCTCATTTCTCTTCCCAATTTTTCCTCCACTTCTCTTATTTGATTTTTAAAGTCCTCTATGCCCTGTAACCCAGTCATATTTTCCTTTGGGGCTTTTGGAGCAGGATTTATCACCTCATAGTCCTCTGACTGTTCCATGCTTCAATCCTTTTTGCCCCCAAAATAGGAGTCTAATGTTTCATTTTTCTGTTTATGTTTTTCCTTTGCCTTGGCATGATGCCACTTAATTACTTGACTTTTGGGCTTGTTGCCACAGTAGAACTCTGCCACCAGACAGGGGAGCTTAATCCCGAACGTGTTGGGGGGCAACTTCTGTTTCTGGCAACTGGAAACCCGCCCCACGACCTTCCCCCCACCCCAGATCACAATCCAGATCCAGGTAGGTTAAAGCAAGAGTGATTACCCCCGAGACTGATTGGTGGATCTCCCAACAGTTTGCAGGCCAGGAGCTGGAGCTGCCACTGAAAACTGCAAAATGGCGTGTCTCTTCAGCGGCTTCTAGCCCCCAGGGGCGGAAGCCGACATGTTCCCCAAATACTGGTCCCAAAGTCCATAGGGAAATAACCTCTCACTTTGTCCTAGGCATGCCTTTGTTGACCATTCTGGAATTTCCACAGCTGCTGGTATTCTGGGGTCCCTCCAGCCGGCCACTGGCCCTGATGCCCTGGGGTTAAAACTACGGGACCTGGGCTCAGCAATCCGCGCGGTCTGCACTGGCCCTTCCTACAGGTCTGCTGGGCTGTACTCAGTGGGAGGTTAGATTCTCTGTGTCATTCTTTGGGTGCTAGGGCTCCAGAAGTTGTTCAGAGTCCCCTTTTAGATAGTTTGGAGGTAATCTGGGCGGAGAGAGCCTTGGAGGTGCTGTTTCTACTCCGCCATCTTGGCTCTGCCCCCTCAACATTCACTTTCACAAGATTTTGAGTTCCAAATTTTCTCCCCATCTCTCCCCTTCCCCCCACCCCAAGATGGCATGGATTCTAATTACCCCTTCCCTCAATCTGTCCCCCCTTCTGTCACCTCCCTCTTTTATTCAATTCCCCCTTGCTTTATGAAGGGCAAGATAGAATTCTCTACCCCATTGCATGTAAATCTTATTTCCCAATTGAATGTAAAAACAATTTTTCATATTTATTTTTAAAACTTTGAGTTGTAAATCCTCTCACTTCTTCCCTTCCCTCCCACCCTCATTGAGAAGGCATCCAATTCAATATGGTTATACATGTGCAGTTATGTAAAACACTTCCATAAGAGTCATGTTGTGAAAAAAATAACTATATTTCCCTACATCCTGTCCTGCCCCCCCCCCACTTATTCTATTTTCTCCTGTTATCCTGTCCCTTTTCAAAAGTGTTTGCTTTTGACATACCCTCCCCCAATTTGCCCTTTATTTTATCATCCCCTCCTTATCCCTTTCCCCTTACGTTCCTGTAGCTTAAGATACCCAATTACATGTGTATGTTATTCCCTCCTCAAGTCAAATTTGGGAGGAGTAAAGTTCACTAATTCCCTCTCACCTCCCCCCTCTTCCCTTTCACTGTGAAAACTTTTTCTCTTCTCTTTTATGTGAGATAATTTACCCCCATTTTATCTCTCCCTTTCTCCTTTTCTCAATATATTCTTCTCCCACCCCTTAATTTCATTTTAATGTCATCTCTTCATATTCAACTCACACTGTGATATCTATCATCCCCATCTATCATCCACCCATCTATCTATCTATCTATCTATCTATCTATCTATCTATCTATCTATCTGTCTATCTTCTATCTATCTATCTATCTCCTCCAACTTCCCTAATAGTGAGAAAAATTTCATGAGTTACAAATATCATCTTTCCTTTTCATGCTTCTCTTGATTCTTATATGTGAAAGTCATATTTCCTCTAAAAAAGTTTTATTTATTTATTTTTAATTTTCAACATTCATTTCCACAAGACTTTGAGTTATGAATTTTCTCCCCATCTTACCCCTACCCCACCCCAATATAGCAAGACTATTGAATACCCCTTCCCCCAATCTGTTGTCTCTTATATACTTTGCCATCCTGCCTCCCAACTTCCTAGTAGGTTAATATGGATTTCTATATCCCAGTGGGTAAATCTTATTTCCCAGTTGTATGTAAAAAAAAACCCCACAATTTTTAAAACATTTTTTAAACTTTGATTTCCAGGTTCTTTCCCTTCTTCCCTCCTCACCCACCCCCACTGGGAAGACAGTATATGTTGTGAAAGTCAAATTTTCTCTTCAGCTTTGGTCTTTTCACCAAGAATTCTTGAAAGTCCTCTATTTCATTGACTATCCATTTTGCCCCTGAAAATTATACTCAGTTTTGCTGTGTAGGTGATTCTTAGTTTTTATCCTAGTTCCTCTGACCTCTAGAATATCATATTCCAACCCTTTGATCCCTTAATGAAGAAGTTACTAGATCTTGTGTTATCCTTATTGACTTTCCAAAATACTTGAATCATTCCTTTCTGACTGTTCACAATATTTTCTCCTAGATCCAGGAACTCTGGAATTTGGCTACAATTTTCCTAGGATTTTCCCTTTTGGGATTGCTTTCAAGAGGTGATTGATTTGTGAATTCTTTCAATTTCTCTTTTACTCTTTGGTTCTAGAATATCAGGGCATTTTGCCTTTATAATTCTTTGAAATATGATGTCTAGGCTCTTTTTTGATCATGGTTTTTGGGTAGTTCAATAATTTTTAAATTATGTCTCCTGGATCTATTTTCCATTGAGACATTTCAAAATTTTTTCAATATTTTCCATTTTTGCTTCTGACTTATATGTTTTTATTTCTCATAAAGTCATAATCTTCCAGTTCCTTCATTCAAACTTTAAATAATGATTTTCTTCCCTGAACTTTGGGATGTTCTTTTCCATTTGTCGATTCTGATTTTAAAGGAATTCTCCTCATTGGCTTTTTGGGTCTCTTTTGTCATTTGAGTCAGTCCATTTTTTTAAACAAATGCTTTATTAACTTCTGTTTTACATCATTCATTTCGACCAGATTTTGAGTTACAATCATTTTTCCCCTGTTAATCCCCTACCCAACCTCCCAGAATAGCAGTCCCATAAGATATCGCTTCCTCCAATCTGCTCTCTCCCATACCCCCTTCGACTTTTCCATTAGAGAAAGGTGGATCTTTGTGTCCCAATGCCTGCACATCTTATCTCCCAATTATAAGCAGAAGAGTATTAATAATAGTATTTATATATATTTGAAACATTTAATGTTAAGACCTCGAATTTCAGATCCATTTCCTTCCTCCCTTGTCACCCATTCCCTCTGGGGAGATAAGTAATTCGGTATATGTTGTACATGTCTAGCTATGCAAAACATTATCATAGTAGATATATTGTACAAAGCTGCTTATAATTCCCTCCCACTCATCCCACCCCCCACCTGGTCCATTCCCTACATGATCCTGTCCCTCTTCTATAGTGGGTACTTCCAACCTCCCCTCCCCCAAGGATGCCCTCCCATCCATCATCCCTCCTCTCATCCCCCTTCCCCCTATTCTGCTGCAGGTTGAGATGTCCCATTTAGTATGTATGTCATTTTCTCCCTGAACCAAATTCAATATGAATGTGGTTTTGCCTTTTTAGCCTTCCTTATTCTCCCCCTCCTTTGCAACCACTTCCCCTACATGGGATAGTTTACCCTACCATGTCTCTCCCCATCTCCTCTTGCCACTTTCCTCTCTCACCTCATAATTTCATCCCTTGAGTATACTCCCTTCCCAACAGATTCAACCTATGCCCTCTATCCATATATAACTGTAACCATATACACACACATTCACATATGTATTCATATGACCGCACCCCCTTCTTCCATTATTTTCATAGTGGGAAAGATATCATCAGTCACAGATATTGCTTTTCCATATAGGAATGTAAATAGTTCAACTTTGATAAGTTCCTTTTGATTTATTTTCCCTGATTACCTTCTCAGGCATCTCTTACTTCTTGTGTCTGGATGTCAAATTTTCTATTCAACTCTGGTTTTTTCCTCAAGAATGCTTGAAAGTCCTCTATTCCACTGAATGACCATATTGTCCCCTGAAACAAGATACTCAGTTTTGCTGGGTAGGTGACCCTTGGGTTCATTCCCAGCTCTTTTGCCTTCTGAAATATCATATTCCATGCCCTTCTATCCCTCAGTGTAGAAGCTGCCAGGTCCTGTGCTATTCTGATTGTGTTTCCACAATATTGAAATTGTTTCTTCCTGGCTGCTTGGAGTATTTTCTCCTTGATCTGGGGATTCTGGAACCTGGCTATAATATTCCTGGGAGTTTTCTTTTTGGGATCTTTTTCAGGAGGTGATTGGTGGATTCTTTCAACCTCTATTTTGCCCTCTGAATCTAAAACACCAGGGCCGTTTTCATTGAGAATTTCTTGAAGGGTGATTTCTAGTTTCTTTCTTTGATCATGGCTTTCAGGTAGTCCAGTAATTTTTATATTGTCTCTCCTGGATCTATTTTCCAGGACAGTGCTTTTTCCCATGAGATATTTCACATTGCCTTCTAATCTTTCATTTGTTTGGATCTGCTTAACAGCATCTTGATTCCCCAAAAAGTCATTAGCTTCCATTTGCTCCAGTCTAACTCTGAAGGAATGAATCTCCTCAATGAACTTTTGAGATTCTTTTTCCATCTGGCAAATTCGATTTTTTAAGGCATTCTTCTCCTCATTGCCCTTTTGGGCCTCCTTTGCCATTTGAGTCAGTCTATTTTTTAAGGTGTTGTTTTCCTCAGTCAGGCCATTGACCCTCATTTCATACTTTTCCTGCATCCTTCTCATTTCTCTTTCCAATTTTTCCTCCACTTCTCTTATTTGATGTTTAAAGTCCTTCTTCAGGTCCTCTATGGCCTGCAACCCGCTCATGTTTTCCCCTGGGGTTTTTGGAGCAGGACTTCTGACATCACAGTTCTTTTCCCGCTCTATGCCCCCCAAATAGGAGTCTAGGGTTGCATTTTTCTGTTTCCTTTGCCTTGGCATGTTGCCACTTAATCACTTGACTTTTGGGCTTGTTGCCACACTATGGCTTTATGGCCAGATAGAGGAATTTTCATCCCGAACGTGTGGGGGGCAACTTCTGTTTCTGGCAAGCTGTAAATCCACCCACGACTTCCACCCTAGATCACAATCCAGATCCAGGGAGGTTAAAGCAAGAGTGATTACCCCCCAAGACTGATCACTGGATCTCCCTACAATTTGCAGGCTGGGAGCTGGAGCTTCCTCTGAAAACTACAAAATGGTGTTTGTCCTCAGTGGCTTCTAGCCCCCAGGGGAGGGAGCCAATGCATTCCCCAAATACTGGTCCCTAAGTCCATAGGACACTAACCTCTTACTTTGTCCTAGGCATGTCTTTGTTGATAATTCTGGGGTTGCCATAGCTGCTAGTGTTCTGGGGTCTCTCCAGCTGGTTGCTGGCCCTTCCACCCTGGGGCTTAAACCTCGTCTCTGCTCGGCTCCCCGCGCTCTGCCCGCTGCGTGCTGCCGGCTCCCAGACCACTGCGCTGGTCCTTCCTTCAGGACTGCTGGGCTGTCCTCAGTGGGAGGTTAGCTTCTCTGTGTTGTCCTGTTGGTGCTGGCGCTCCAGAGGTTGTTCAGAGTCCCCTTTTACATAATTTGGGGGGAATATGGGGGCAGAGTGGCTTGGATGAGCTGTTTCTATTCAGCCATCTTGGCTCCGTCTCCATCAGTCTATTTTTTAAGATGCTATTTTCAACAGTCTTTTTTTGATTCTCCTTTAGCAAGCTGTTGACTTGTTTTTTCATGATTTTCTTGCATCACTCTTATTTCTCTTCCCAAATCTTCCTCTGTGTCTTTTACTTGATTTTCAAAATTCTTTTTGGGTTCTTCCAAGGCCTGTGACCAATATATATATATATATATATATATTTTTTTTCTTTTTGTTTGGAGGGCAATTGGGGTTAAGTGACTTTCCCAAGGTCACACGGCTTGTTTTTGTGTTAAGTGTGTGAGGCCGTATCAGAATTCAGGTTCTTCTGACTCCAGGGCTGGTGCTCCATTCACTGCTCAACTTAGCTACCCCTAAATTCATATTTTTTTAAAGCAATTGGGATTAACTTTCTCAAGGTTACACGGCCAGTCATTATTTATGTGTGGGTGCTCATTTTCTGAGCCCGAATCCGATCTCGGGTCATCCTAACTCCGAGGCTGGCGCTCTTACTCACTGCACCACCTAGCTACCCCTAAATTCATATTTTTCTTGAAGTCTTTTGATGCAGGAACTTTGATTTGTTGTCTTCTGGTTGTATGTTTTGATCATTTTTGTTACCAAAATAACATTCTTTATTCTGATTCCTCCCTCCCCCTGCCCCACATTTCCTCATCTTAGCCAAATACTTGACTTTCTAGATGTTTTTCACAATAGGACTCTGCTTTAACTGGGTACTCTCCCAGGCTTCAAGGATTTTTTTTATCAGTTTCATGATACACCACTGTCTTTGGGCCTAGACCTCTGGAAGCAGCAGCTGCCACAGCTGCCACCTCCACCACTGCGGACTGGGGCGGGTCTCCATCTGGACCACATTCTTCTTTCACCAAGGTCCCACAGAGTTTTCCCACTAACCTTCTATGCTGTCTTTGGTGTTTGTAGGTTGACATTCTCACAGCTATAGTGAAAAAATCCCCTGAGGCCTGCTATAGTCTTCTCTGTGCTCCTGGGGCTCACACCAAATTTCACTCCTCTCCCCACCCAGCTATATACCATTCTTGTCATCTTTACTGGTTATCTGGGCCTGGAGATTTGCTTCACTCTGTCATTTTTTGAGTTCTGTAGCTCTAGAATTTGTTTAGATCAATTATTTTGCAAGTCTTTGTAGTGGCTTGTGGGTGATCTCAAAAAAGTCCTTTCTCTTACTGTGCCATCTTGGCTACAGAGCCCCAGATTAAGGTTTTATAATGCAAAATATAAAATATGTAGGATGGCAAATTTGAAAATTTGAAAATGCACTTATGAACTTATTTAAAGTGCTTTTATCACAACTGAATGTCTTATAATGTGGTAATAGATTATAAATAAGAAAAAAAGGAATTGGCAACCAATGTCCTATATCTATTAACTCAAATATTTTTTTGTTTTTGTTTTGAATTTATATTTTTAAATTACCAAATTAATATTGAAGGTCATTTGTTTTTTCACCACAAGCAACCTACAACCTTCAAACATAGGTTTCTTTTGGAACCATAGGTAACATTTCTTTAACCTAAGGCCAAGACTATCAGCATCCTAAGAGCATCTTCCAGTTCAAATTCCAAGTGACCTTTGAGCATAAATGGTTAATATTGCCACTGTATGATACCTGCTTCTTCCAGGATTAGATGGATGTCCCTGTTTCATGGGGCACTTTTATCCTCCAGAAGACCTTGCTCAAAGGAAGAAGGTGTGCATCTCAAAAAAGCACCCTCTTATATTGCTCCTTTCCTGATGATTCACCTTTATTTTGATTGCATCCGTGCCTGCAAAGCTGTTCCTTCGAAATTCAACTTAGAATTCCCAGTTTCTGTGAAAGTTCAGCTTAAGTGATGATACTTCAAAGCATTCCATCCAAATTCATTACAATTATACTCCTCTTATAGCTATTTTTGATATATTTGCATATACTTAACACTGACACATATTGTTTCTCCTGTAGGATATCTACTAACCCAGCACAAAAACTTCTGATTTTTGTATTTTGTATTTTTCCCAGCAGCCACCACCAAGAGGTTCTACTCTAAGACATAGCAAGTATTTGGGAAATGCTTATGAAATGGTGATTGTTTTATTTGAGACCTTTCAGGTTATCTTTCCATAGTAGTTATAAGGGGAAAAATAATTATGGGAGATATGATTTGCATTCACAATATAGCATATTTGGTTCAGGAATGGTGGATATTTATTCCCATTTGGGGTGCTATATCAGTGCATGAAAATCTAGAATATGAAGGAGAGTGTACAAATTAAAACTTAGTTACATTTGTCAACAATATCTCTATGCTACTGCAGGTTCTCTGCTTTCTAGAATGCCTACAGAGGGGGGGCGACTTGGATTTTCATTTTCTTTTTTTTTTACTAGTATTTTATTCTTTCCCATTTACATGTAAAAATAATTTTATTTTTGTTTTGTTTTTTGTTTGTTTGTTTGTTTTGCTTTTTGGAAGGGGGAGATAGGGCAATAGGGATTAAGTGACTTGCCCCAGGTCACATGGATAGTTTTTGTGTTAAGTGTCTGATGTCAAATTTGAACTCTGGCCCTCCCGACTCCAGGGCTAGTGCTTTATTCATGGCACCACCTACCCACCCTGTAAAAAGAATTTTAACAGGTTTTTAAATTGTGAGTTCCAAATTTTGTTCCTCTCTCCCTCCCCTTCTGCTTTCCTGGGACAGTAAGAAATTCGATACAGATTATACACATGGAAATTGTTCCAAACACATGTCCATATTAGTCAAGTTGTGAAAGAAAACACAGACCAAACAAACAAACATGAAAATTATAAATAAATTGGAAAATAGTATGCTTTGATCTTCATTTGGATTGCATCACTTCTTTCTGTGGACATGAATAGGATTTTTCATAAAAGTCCTTTGGAATTGTCTCGGGTTATTGTATTGCTGAGGATAGCTAACTCATTCACAGTTGATTAGCCCCTAATATTGATGTTATTGTGTATAATGTTCTCCTGGTCCTTCTTACTTCACTTTGTATCAGTTCAAGTTAGTCTTTCCAGGTTTTTCTGAAATCATCCTGTTCATCATTTTTAGAGCACGATAATATTCCATTGCAATTATATATCACAACCTGTTTAACCATTCCCCAGTGGATGAGCATCCCTTCCATTTCCAATTTTTTGCCATCACAAAAAGAGCTACTACAAATTACTTTTTTACGATAGGTATTTTTTTTACAAATAGGTACTTTAATATTTTGGGGATACAGACCTAATAGTGGTACTAATAGATCAAAGGTTATGAACAGTTCTGTTGCCCTTTGGGCATAGTTCCATTTTGCTCAGCAGAAATATTGGGACAGTTCACAGGTCCACTGAGAGTTTATTAGTTTACCAGTTTTTTTCCACAAACTCACTGACATTTATGATTTTCCTTTTCTGGACAACTTGGATTTTGACAACTCCAAATCAGATTTCAAAAACTTATTGTTAAATGTTCTGTGTGAACATTCACCCCTTAGAAATAGACAAATGCTTTGAATAAAGACTATACTGTTTTCTTTTTTCTTTCTTTCTTTTTCTTTTCTTTTCTTTTTTTTTTTTTTTTGCTTTTTGGAGGGTAAAGGTAGAGCAATAGGGTTAAGTGACTTGGCCAAGGTCCCACAGCTAGTTTTTGTGTTAAGTGCCCTGAGGCCACATTTGAACTCAGGTCCTCTTGACTCTAGGGCCAGTGCTCTATTCATTGCTCCATCTAGCCACCCCTATACTGTTTTCTAGATAGTCTAGATTTAAGAAAGCGATAAAGAAAATGTTAATGATCCAGATTAAATATAAAAGAGTTACATGCACACATTTTCTCCCAGATCCCATTTTTGAATGTTTCCTAGTGCTCCTCTCGTTATTTTATTAAAAAAAAAAAAAGATAGCAAGAAGATCATGGTTAAAATGTTAGTCATGTGATTTCTTCTGCATTACAAACTCCTCTAAGGAAGCAAGGTTTACTAAACAAAGCCAATAGCAATTCTCCTTCATGTAGTCTGAGAAATTTTCCAAGAAAATGAAGCTTATATGACTTGCTGATTTTCTCATAGCTAGTGTGTGTCATAAACAACACTAGAAGCCAGATTATTCTCTCTCTGAGGCCAGATGTCTTTGTGTTATTTTACTTTATACCTCCAGGTTGTTTGCTTGTTTATTTTTCATTAATAGATCCAAAGGATAAAGATTTTGATGACAGTGTCTAAAATAATTCATTTAAAAAGCAAAACTTGTTTTCCAAAATCTTACTTTTGGCCACAGATATAGAATTCTAGCCAAGAAGCCTTCTGTTAAATTTGAGGGCGATTTGACTTCCAGATAAAATAGCTCATGATTGAGGTAAACTCCTCAGGTCTGGCTGAGTTTCCCTTTAAATTTGAGAATTCACATGGAACATTTTTGCATTTTGAATCAAGTATTCCCGGCAAATTTTTTATGCCATGATTGTTTTGTGGATACTATGTGATTCAGTTGTTAGACTCCAGAATATTGTATTTTAATATAAACAACCAAACAAGTCAATAAAAGACAAAACTCAGAATTCATTTCTTTTTTCTCTTTTCCATTTCTGCCACCCTCCCTTTTCCTTCCTGTTCCTTCACTTCCCTTCCCCTTCCTTTCCCTCCCTTTGGTTTCCTCTTCTGCCCTCCCCATTCCTTTCCCTTTTTTCCTCCCCTTCCCCTTTCCCCTTGCTTTCCTTCTCATCTTCTTTCTCTTCCCTTTCCCTATACCCTTCATTCCCCTTTATTTGCTTTTCCTCTTTCCATTTCTTGGTTCAAAATTTGGATCTACAATTTTTTTAGTAATGTTATCATGGGTAAGTCATATATCCTAACTAAACATTTAGCTGGTTATATGTAAAATAAGTGGATTGAACTTGATTACAGCTAAAATTCTATCCAGTTCTCAAAAGGTGTATGCAATTCTCTCTGTCTCTCTACATGTCTCTTATTTCTTCTCCTCTCCTCCTCATTTTTAGGCACTTTAATTTCACATAGTGCATTTCCATGCAGAGGCCTCACCTGACCCAAGTTATTGTCATCACAATTAGAGAGAAATGAGGCCCCTTAAGTAAGCTAATTATAGTTGATTTGATACTTAGCCATTTGGCTGTGGAATAACACAGACACATATGTTGCCCTTCTGCCATCTCTTCAGCCTACCTGAGCCATAAATACAATCCTGGCAAAGATAGCCTACAAGCAATAGAGTGAGGGGGCAGTGTGGTGGTAGTCAAATTCATTGTTGTTGATTTGAAATAATATCTTCTCATGGAATTCTGAGACATCTTTCACTTGAGAAAATTACTTTTCCTGATAAGAAATTCCAAATTATGGGCAATTTTTAGCATTCAATATACAACGTGAGATAAAAGGCATTAAAATCCAAAAGGTGAACACATTGTGACACTCATGTAGCACGATATTGAATGAAGTTCAATATTTGTTACAATCCTAAACAAAATCAGAATTCCTATTAGAGTAACAGATTGAACCACTCACAAATTATATTTGTTTCATTGGTATAAACAGTATAGAGGAAATGAATAATATTGCCTGTGGATTACCAAGTAAAATTCATTATCATTCATAATAATTTTGATTTGTATGGTGCTTAGTAGTTTTCACAGTATTTTCCAATATATTCCCTCATTTCATTAGAATCACACTTGTGCATTTGAGGAAGATTGGTACTCAGATAGGAATATGATGTGAAGGGCACAAGGGACTACTCAGATCAGCTACTACTAGTAGTAGTACTACTACTGATGGAATTCTAATAAAGGTACTCCCAGCCCCAGTATTCTAACTTCAGTATAGAGGTGGCCCCACTGAATAGCAAAATCACTGTACCTACCTAGTGCTCCACCCCTCCCTGCCAATGTCCTAACTTCATATATACCTCACTGCCCGCTAGAACAACAGGTGTGTACCTGAACTCATAGTTCCCATAGAAACAGTGGGTGTGTCCATGTGACGGAAACCTAGCTACTGTCTCTACCTGGACACAGCCCCCAGACCTACTCCCACAGAAACTGTTGCAGTGGGGGCTCTGCCCACCCAAAAACTGTTGGGGTTTCATGATGTGTTGTGGTAGAATCATCTCAAAGAATCCAGAGTCAGACTACCTCTAATCCAAGTATAGGTCATTTATTGAGATTGATGTCTCTCATGAAGTGGGCTAAGTTCCAAGAGTAACCAGCAACTTCAGAGAAAGCAGGATGGATTTTTATAGGGTAAAGATACAATTACATAATCAAAATTTACATAGAATAGAGGAATATGAGAAGGGTAGCTGTTTGTTAAGGGATTAGGTAATGGAGGAGGGCTCCCATCTATGGTTCTGTGGTTAAACATTCTGGTCATTCTGCCCTCCAACTGGCTAGCTATTGTGGTCCTGTCTGGTTATGACAGATAGTTAGGTATTGTGGTCCTGTCTTGGGCTAGATGAATGATGTGATTGTGATTGAATACAAGAACACACCTGTTTCTGTAGGAATGGGTCTGGGGGCAGTGACCAGTTAGAGGCAGCAGCTAGGTTCCCATCACATGGACACACCTATGTTTCTGTGGTAATTAATAGTTCAGGGACACACCTGTTGTTCTATTAGGCAGTGAGGCATATATTAAGAAGTTAGGATATTGGCGGGGGGGTGGTGTGCTAGGTAGGTACAGTGTGCCTGCCCTTCAGTGTGGCTGGGCCTATAATGAAGTTAGAATATTGGGGCTGGGTGAAGCTTTATTAGGATTCCTTCACTACCACTAGTACTATTACTCCGAGAGAGAGAGAGAGAGAGAGAGAGAGAGAGAGAGAGAGAGAGAGAGAGAGAGAGAGAGAGAGATAAGAGAGATATTTTCCTTCCTGAACATACATTTCTCTGATGGTATTTCAAGTAATTACTACTAGTAATACTACTATTACTAGTACTATTACTACTACCAGTACTACTAGTACTACTGCTATTACTACCACTGCTACTGCTACTACTGCTACTACTACTAAATGGAATTTTGTATCTGAGCAAAATCCCCAGTAGTCATAAGATTATGAAAAAGCACATGAAAATTGAGACATGCTGGGTTTTTCATCTAATATATAAAGAAGAACCCTGGTCAAGTTGAGCATACAGTGATCTCGATTACACGTGATTTGACTAAATTGAACTCAACACCAATTTGCCATTCATAGTGTTTAGCTATAGCCTTGGTTTTAATCCTTTACCACTATACCCCACCATCACAGAATCAGTTATTCTATGATGATGATTAACATTTGTTCAAATTCATTAGAACTTACTCCAACATTCTAATACCACAATATACTCATGGTCTTATCAGTGCAAATATTTTATATGATAATACTAAGATTCCAACCTACTATATTGATCATATTCATAAAAAACAACTATTATGTATTGATCAATGGGCTAGAGACTGTCTTTGCATTAGACTGTATCCATATTTGATGAACTACCCTGGACAACCAAATTTCTGTACATTCTGAAGACATTCACTTAGACAGATGCACACATCACTAGAGCTAGCTCAGCATTTGGGAGGCTGAGGTGGAGAAATACACACACATATACATGCATACACACGTATATACACACATATCTATATATTGATATCTATGTCTATATCTCCACATCTATCTATCTATATGTCTCTATCTCTAAATCTGTATATATTTATATATATATATATAAATATATATGTATATGTATATATGTGTGTGTGTATGTGTGTGTGTGTGTGTGTGTGTGTGTGTGTGTGTGTGTGTGTGTGTGTGTGTGGAGGGAGGGGGAGAGAGAGAGAGAGAAGAGAGATATTTTTCCTTCCTGAACATACATTTCTCTAATGGTATTTCAAGTACTACTTCTCCTTTATAATATAAGAAGACTGGGGGTGGCTAGGTGGCACAGTGAGTAGAGTGTCAGCCCTGCATTCAGAAGGACCTGAGTTCAGATCCAGCCTCAGACACTTAATGCACACACAAACAAAAGTTACTTAACCCCAATTGCCCTCAAAAAAAAAGCAAAAAAAGAATAATATAAGAAGACACTTCATATATTTCATTGTTTTGATTCATAAGATTTTACAAACAGGCATATGACTTTTTGGCTTTGGCTCTTGACTTCCACATGACTCTACTTAGGAAGATCAATATTTCTGATGACTTAAAAAGTTCCTAGCATCTTTTACTTTCCACAAGATGGTGACTGAGTTATATCAGTAAAGTTTTTGTATATTATTGTTATAATCTTGTCTCCATGTGTATTCTTGAAACTATTTTTCAATTTTTATATCAACAATTCATCTAAATAGCTCAATTTAGAGTAGGTTTAATAATACAACATATCATTTTATAATAAATCTCATTTTTATTTACTTCACTTTTCAGGAAATTTGATATTTGTTCTTATAAGTTGGTTGTGACTGAATACAGTATGTTGATTCATGAGGGGGGAAATCTTCAATCATTTATGGCTGTTATTTGTTGATATATAATCTTTCAATTTTTCTGTAGTATCAGTTTGTGCTTATCATTCCCAGTGCCTTCAATTATGTTCTCTAAAGAAAACTATTCCTGAAGAATAGGTGTAAAACTTCTGCATAGTCCAGGATTTAACATAATGCTTAGCACATACTAGGTGCTCAGTAAGTATTTATTGATTAATTGAATTATTCCTAGTCTATAAGCATTTGACCTCTCTCATTTCTTATTCTGAATTCTCTTTTCCAAAGTATATATAAATATGCTCCTTATAACAATCTTTCTATTTAAATTGAGCATCTAATTTAATTTAATTTTGAAGATCTTATAATTTTTTTTTTGTAAAATTTCTCTGACTGCACATTGTCCTCAACTGATATTTGCTTATAAGCTCCAATTATTTTAGTGGTCATTTTGTGAATACTAAATACACTTAGAAAGCAATAAAGAGACCCATAGTATATTGTGAGTATGTAATAGCATATTTTAAAGGAGAGGAAGAATAAATGTTTTAGTAAATTAAATGTTTGTATAATAAAGCTCTTAGCTTGGTCACACAGGGTAAGAAACAATGGTTTGGCAGTATGTTCCATTAATATACATGTGATGGCAAGAGAATATGTAAAGGCACCTGGAATACTGGGTAGATTCTTTGTGGTAAACTAATGAGAAACCATACAAGTGCACATGATGGGAAGACCTAGAAGGTTTGAGATAAAAAATCTATTGAAGTATTTGGGATTATAATGAGCACTTCAATAAACATATGTTACATAAAACTGTGCTTATTTGTATCCTTTGGATGAACAACCAAACCAGTTCTGAGAACTATTTTTACCTCTCTATGGAGAATTCAGAAGCTATAACTACAAATGTTTGTCTTTTTTTTTTTTTTTTTAGTTTTTACTCATAGTGAGAATTGCAAGATCATAAAAGACTGAGTCCCTCCAGGGCAGTGTCCACTTTTTACTCATTGCATACAATTTTAATACTTACAGTTCCCACAGCTGCCAATGCTTATAGCTACTCTAAAATTTATGTAATTAAGAATCATATCTTAAGTATCTAATAGCTAGTTGATTTCCTGTGAGTAATGAGTCAAAAATCAGATTATTATTCATAATAAATGGCTACCAACATCATTGAGATGGATTAAATCTCTAAAAGAGACTCACAGAATCAGGAACCATTTCATCAAATAGTCAAACCCTAGAAGTGAAAATATTCTGGAAAAATGGTCATTAATTCATAATTCTCCAACTATATCAGGTTGAGTTTTTGCTATGTAAGATATTGGTATCTTGTTCCACTTAAGAACTCTTAAATATCTTAAATATTTCTTAGAAACAACTATTCAAAACCAGCACATCTTATTTAGGACAGATAAAAATAGAGACAAGGAGAAAGAGAGAAAGAGACAGAGGGATGTGGAGAGAGAGGAAAAAAAAGTCAGAGGAAGAAACAAGAAAGAGACAAAGATGGAGAGATGGAGGAAATGAAGAAAGAGAGAGATACAAAGACAGAAACAGAGACAGAAAGACAAAGATAAAGATCAAGCTAGTGAGAGGAAGAGAAAAGATGAAATAGAATCTTGATACTTTGTGTGGGGAAATGTATGCAAAAAATGTCATACCTCAGTGTGGGTGTTTTTGTGCCTTTTTATGAATTTTGCTTCTCAACCAACTTGTGATATCGAGCCCCACAACAACTTGCCTTGGAACACCCAATAATGTTGTTCTAAGAGCTCATCTCTAGATCTGTGGGTGGATTGTAGATGTGGGTAGAATGCTTAAAATACTGTGCATAACATCTTTCATATGTGTTTTGCTACATCTCAACTTCTCCCTAAAGATTCAGGAATTCCATTTGATATATTATTTATATGAATGGCACCATATTTTTGCATGCATAAGACAACCAAACAGGCCTTTTTGGATAGACTTTCAAGATGGCATAGAACTTCTGAGCTGTAACAGGGATGATAAAATTAATAAGAATAAGAAGCACATTCATTATTTTTGATTTAGTGGAAGCATAATTATCCATTCATTAAGGGACTAGATAAGAACTGCATAACTTGTTTTGTATCATGAAAACCACTGGACTGCCCTAATGAAAATGTTTTATTTTTTTTAAATGATATAACAAAATACATATGATTATAAAAGGAAAACAATTATATTAAAATATACTTATCAAAATGTTTTTAAAAGTTCAGAGTTGACAGATAAATGGACTCTGTTAAAATTACTTTTTCAACATATTTTATAAAGAACAAAGGGAATAGAAATATATTTAGGATAATTATGTATCCTTATGGGAGGGATGGCATTATTATGATTTTATTTTCATCTTTTCAGTAAGTTTCAAATAGAAGCGATCCTAAGACAAGTCGCTATCCTGTTATTATTCCTTTATATTTAATGTCCAATGAACTGATATAAAAATAACTTCTTTATTTGAATAAAGTATTATAATGTAAGATCATACTCTTTTGGTTCACAAAAAGAATCTATGGTCAACTTCAGGAAGCAGATAAGTTTATGGGATTGCCATGTAGCTCATTTTATTCACACATAATTCTTATTTCTTCTGCTAGCTTTAAAAGGTTTTCAACATACAACTGTTGCTGTTAGTATTAGTGATTGTGGTACAGTTATTTTCCCTTTCTAATATATCCTCTATATGAATCATTATTAGCATTATAAATACAATTACTATTTCATAACGTTTCATGTTCTGTGAAATGCTTTACATCTGATGTTCATTGGATCCTCACAATAATCCTAAGGCAGGTACTATTATCTCCATTTTGAAGATGGAGGCTAACAATTAGGGAGGTTAAATGACTTGATAAATTTCACAGAACTATGGTTTCTGGCAGAATGCAAAATCATATCTTCCTGACTCTAAGCCCAACAATCTATTATGCTACCTAATTAAAATCAGTTAACATCTATTAATCTCTTACTATGTGTCAGGCACTGTGAAAAATTCTGGGGTTCCACAAGGGGCAAAAGCTTAGTCTCTACTCTCAAAGAGCTTGCAATTTAATGGGGGAGGCAACAGCAAATAAATATATACAAACAAGCTATAAACAGCATGAATATGTTACAGTTAACAGGGGAAAAGCAGTAGAATCAAGAGGAGTTATGAAAGATTTATTTTAAAAACATGGTGTTTTAGTTAAGACTTAAATGAAGCAAGTAAGCAGAGTTAATAGAATAGAACTTTCAAACATTGGAGACAGTGAGAGAAAATGTCTGAAACTAAAAAATAGAGTTTCTTATTCTTGGAACAGCCAGGAGACCACTGAGACTGGATTGAGGAGTACTTGGTGAGGAGCAAGGCATAAGAAAACAGAAAAAAAATGTAGGATGGTGCTTGGTCATTAAGGACTTTGAAAGTCAAACAGAACATTTTGTATTTGATCATGGAGGCAATAGGGAAGAATTAGAATATATTCATTGGGGGACTGATCTAGCTAGACATGAACTTTAAGAAATCACTTTGGTAGCTGAATGGAGGATAGATTTTAGTGGGAAGAAAATTGAGAAAATCAGATACATTAGCAGGCTATTAGAAGAGTCCAGATGTGAATTTATGGGAGCCTGTGCTAGACTGTTGAAAATATCAAGGGAGAGAAGGCAATGATTTGAGAGATGTTGCAAAGATAAATAGAGCAGACCTTGGTAACAGCTTGGAAATGGGGATAGGAGTACTCGGTGAAAGATAATAAGGAGTCAAAGACAACTCCTAAATTGTGTATCCTGAGGAACTGGAAGAGTAGTATCACCCTCTACAGAAATAGGGAAAGCAGGAGAAGGGGTTTAAGTGGAATGATTATGAGTACTGTTTCAGAAATGTTAAGTTTAAGATTTCTACCCCACATCCAGCCTGAGATGACTCAAAGGTGATTGGAGAAGTGAGATCAGAGGTCAAGAGAGATATCAGAAGAGGATAGGTGGGTTTGAGAAACATCAACATAGAGATGATAATTAAATATGTTGGGGGCCAATGAAATCATCAAGTGAAATAGTATTGAGGGAGAAGAGATGATGGTTCTGTATAGAACTCTTAGAAACATATGGTGGAAGGGCATAATCTGGAAATCGATGTAGCAAAGGATACTGAGAAAGAACAGATAGGAAAGGAGGAGAATCAGGAGAGAGCGGGGTCTCAAAAATATAGAGAAATAGATGTCAAATTAGAACAGGTGATCAACTGTGTGAAAGACTGAAGAGAGGTTGAGGAGAATGAAGGCTGAGGAAAGGACATTGGATTAGCTGCTATAGAGATATTAAAAGAAATCTTACCACGTTAGCCCTCCATGCTTAAAATTCTTCCATCAATCTCTGATGTCTCTAGGATAAAATATGAAATCCATATTTGTGCATTTACAGCTCTCTACAATCTTTCTCTCACCTATTTTTCCAGGATTATTTCAAGTTATGCTCTTTTATGCACTCTCTGTTATGATGAAATTAACCTGGTTGATTTTCTCTATTGATAGAGTTCTATATCCCACGAGCACACATTTGCACAAGTCATGTCTCTTGTTTGGAATGTACTTCCCACTCAACTTTACCCCAGCTAGTGTCCTTCTGTGTATACCTCAGGCATTCTGTATTAAAAGAAATCTTCCCTGGTGCCCTCAGGTCCTACCACTCTCCTTTTGCGAATTATAACAATATTCTTTATGTCTGGTTTATTTACAAATTGAATTAAATTAATTCAGTTTAATTGAATAAATACATATTATTGACTAGTTATTGTGCTGGCTACTGAGGATATAAAAACCAAATAATCCTTCCTCAAGCTGCCTATAGAAACACAATGAATGAAGATAATTAGATACAACATAAATACAAAATAAACACCACTTTTGTTGGTAGAAAGTATGAACACCTGGGGAGCTTAGAAAAAGCCTTATGTGGTTTCTAGGTCATGTGACCAATGAAATGGTGGTCTAGATATTTTCCCTAATCCTCACAGAATCTCATGTCCTTTCAAAATAAGAATTATATAAAAATAATGTAATTTTAGCTGATTCAAAAGTCTGAGACACAGAGAATCCCAATAAGAGAAGCTCATTATGCTGTTCAATCAAACCCATAAACTTGAGACAGATAGTTCTATACCAATCCCATGTGGTATCACTCTAGGTCAAATCAGAACTTGTTCAGAAAATGAAGGGGAGGGAATCAAGGCAAAATCCTACTCTTAATCCAAACCAGTCCCCCAATCCTTTGACCTCTTGTCTCCCAAGTCAGCTCCCTTCCACAAGTCATATCTTCTCTCCATCTTGACTTTTTGGTGAACCAATGCTACTTAATAGCATCCTCTTTAAAATCCATTAACTCCTAAAAACATTGTTGATTACACTTAGCAAGGTCTCATTCTTTGATCACTGACACAGTTTGTCACCTCTATGCCTATACATGCACTGCGAATGAGAGTAGAGAAAATCACTCAATGATTCTGATAGGGTCCACTACAAATTTATGTTGCATAGAGTCAGTTGGGACCTTAATCACTGTTTGGCAATTCTGTACCTGCCTTATCAACTCATTATTACAGTCTCCTTAATGGATTGACTCTTCTAAACCATTTGATCTTCCCTTAAATCTCCCGTAACTCTACCCCCCCCACTTTCTCATCTCCCACCTTTTCCCTTTACCTAGTGCGTTCCTCTTTGATACTTTATTTTACTTTTTTAGATTATCACCCCATCATGTTTAACTCATACCCATACATCGTGTCTGTGTATGTTATATCTAACTACAATAAAAATGAAAAATTTCTTAGAAGTTCCAAGTGCTACCTTCCCATGTATGGATATAAACAGGTTAACCTTATTTAATCCCTTATGATTTCTCTTTCCTGTTGATTTTTTTATGATTCTCTCCAGTATTATATTTGAAGGTCAAATTTTATATTCAGATCTGTCTTTTACATCAGTAATGATTGAATTTATTTCGTTAAATATCCATATTTTTCCCCTGAATGATTATATTCCATTTTGCTGGGTAAATGGTACTTGGTTGTAATCTTAGCTCCCTTGCCCTGTAGAATATCATATTCCAAATCCTCCAATCCTTTATTGTAGCTGCTGTTGTTAGCTAGTGTGTTATCCTAATTGTGGTTCCATGACATTTGATATAGCTACTTGCTATATTTTCTCCTTGATCTTGGAACTATGATATTTGACTATAATATGTCTCAGAGTCTTCTTTTTGGGATGTCTTTCAACAGATGATTGATGGATTCTTTCAACTTTTATTTCACCTTTTCTTTCTAGAATATTAGGAGTGTTTTCCCTGATAATTTCTTGAAATATGATTTCTAGGCTCCTTTTTTGATAATAATTTTTTGGTAATTTAACACTTCTTAAATTACATCTCCCCAATCTATTTTCTAGGTTAGTTGTTTTTCCAATGAGATATTTCATGTTTTCTTCTTATTATTTTCATTTTCTTTATTTTATTACATTCTTTCATGATATCTCATGGAGTCATTAGTTTCCACTTGCACAATTCTAATTTTTAAGAAATTATTATCTTCATCATATTTTCCTCGTTTTCTATTTGGCCAAATTGTACTTTAAAAAAGGTCTTTTTTTCAAGTGAATTATTGTAAATCTTTTTTTCCATAGGACCAATTCTGTTTTTTTAAGGAATTTTGTTCTTCAGTAAATTTTTGTACTTAATTTACCATTTGACCTATTTCATTTTTAAGCTCCTATTTTCTTCAGTATTTTGGGGGCTCCTTTACCAAGATTTTAACTTATTTTTCACCATTGTTTTCTTGCATCACTGTCATTTTTTCCTCTCAATTTTTCCTCTGTATCTCTTATTTGATTTTTAAAATCCTTTTTGAATACTTCCCTGAATTATTTTTGGAACTAAGAAAATGCATCTTTATCTTTGAGACTTTGATATAGTTGTTTGGATTTTGTTGTGTGTTGAGTTTGTGTTTTGATCTTCCCTGTCACCATATCTACTTTCTATGTTCTTGTTTGGTTGTTTGTTCATTTCCCAGACTACTTTTTGACTTATGATTTGATATTAAAGTTTGGCTCTTCTTCAGAATCAAGGGGGCACTGTCCCAAGTTCCAGGTTTCTTGTGCAGCTGTTTTCTGAACTAGTTCTGGGGTTATGTAAGTTTTAAGTTCTTCCCAGTTGGGATGCTATAAAGGAAGGCATGTTTACTACTCTCCTAGTCTGTACTCTGAACAACCACAAGAACTTCTTTCTACCCTGGAATTAGCTCTGGCATGCTAGTGCTCTTCCTCCCCCTGGGACTGCAACTTGGATCTAAGTATGAGCAATAAAACAGAGTCCTTCATCCTGTGCCAGCAAAAGGATCCATATAATCTCCTTCTTACCAGCTGTCTCACCCCCTTGCCATTTGTGACTTCTGAATTCTGGAATCCACAGCTTCAGCTGATTCAGTTGCCCACATGGCCTTCTGCTGGTTTGCTAAATCACAGCCTGTACTGATACAACATACAGCATCAGTTTCATTAGACAAAAAATGTCTGTATACTTTATGAGGGAATGATAAAGCACAGCACTATACTTCAGTATAATTAATTAATAGTAATTAAAGTTTTTTTAAAAAAGCAAACTATAATAATTTCTTTAACAAATCATCCATCATGACCAAATCATATTTTTACCACAGATTTGAGTATTGGTAAATATTAGGAAAACAATCAACATAATTGATCAAATAAAAAATCTAAAACATATGACCTTCTCAAAAGGTTCCCCCCCAAAAAATGCATCATTAATTTGTGCTAAAACAATACAAAAAAGTACAACTGTCATTTATGCAAAAATTCCATATTTTTTTAAAAGTTTTTTCTTTCTTTTTTTGAGGGCACTTGGGGATAAGTAACTTGCCCAAGGTCACACAGCTAGGGTTTTGTTTGTGTGTGCATTAAGTGTCTGAGGCCAGATCCAAACTCAGGTCCTTCTGACTCCAGGGCCGATGCTCTACTCACTGCACCACCTAGCCGCCCCCACACATTTTTGATATCATAAAAAGTATCTATCTTAAACCAAAAGTAATTATCATATGATATAGAGATACATTAGAACCAACCCTAATAAACAGAGAAATTAATCAAGGATACACACTGCTGTTATTAGACAGATTTCTAGAAATGCTAACTATTCAGAAAAAAGAAAAGAAATTAAAGACATAAAATATATAAAGAGAATTTATAAAACTCCCTATTTGATGATGATTTGCTGTTATACTTGGAAAATATATGGCAATCAACAAATATATAATAATTGTGGCAATTAATATCTTCAACCAAGTTGTAATCTACAAAATAAAGCCTTGAGAATCAATTGCATTTTATATAATAATAAAAAATACAAAAGGCAGCAAAAATGGAATTCACATTCCAAATAACTACAACATGCATAAAGTGTCTGAGGATCAATCAGTCAAGTGTGCACTTAAGGCTTGCACAGGCATAATTCCCACATTAAAATTTATAGAAATTCAATTGTAAATTGTCTTTAAATATGGAAACAATAACTTAAGTAGTAACAAAAATATTTGTTATTTGTTTCTAGGATTTGCCAGTATGATAAAAAATAATGGTATCAAAGTTTACATGTACTTTTACTGCTATATCATTTAAATTATCAAAGAGATACTATATTAAATTAGACAAAGTAATAACAAAATTCATTTGGAAAAATAAAATATGTGAAGCAGGCAGGGAAATAACAGAAAGAGGAAGAGATAAAGGAAAATAGTTATTCCAGACCTTAAAATTATATTACACAACAGCAGTCAGAATCATATTATATTAATTTTGAAGAGAGTTAGATCAATGGAACAAGCTAGGAATGATCAGAAACAATGTTACTCAATAACACCAGTTTTTATAAACCAGAAAGCACAAGTTACATAGGAAATAATTTTGTATTGGACAAAAACTGTTTACAGAACCAGAAAGCAGACATCCAGCATAGACAAATAAAAATTTGAACCATCTTTGACAATAAAATCTAATTGAATATGTAACCTTAATAAAAAATTCATACTATCAAAAGTTAGAAGAGAAGCAAATCATATATCTCTTACAGCTATGGGAAAGAGATGCATTATTAACCAAAAGATAGAGGCAAATACAAAGGATTCAATAGGTAACTTTGATTAGAAGAAACTAAAAAGCTTCTATAAAGAGAAAATTAACACACACAAGGTAAGAAAGAAAACCATTGAGTGGGGAAATGAAATATTTGAGTCAATTTTTTTGATAAAGGTTTATTATTAACTAAGATATATGTGTATAAAAGATAACCCCCCCCAGTATATAAGTGATTGAAGAATATAAACAAATATTTCTCAAAAGGATTAGAAGCTATTAACAACTAAATGAAAAAATGCTCCAAATTATTAATAAAAAGAGAAATGTAAATCAAAATAAGTCTGGGTTGGGGCAGCTAGGTGGCGCAGACTCAACACAAAAAAAACTAGCCAGGTGACCTTGGGCAAGTCACTTAACCCCAATTGCCCTGCCTTCACTCCTCCAAAAAGCAACAAACAAACAAACAAATAAATAAATACATTTTTAAAAAGTCTGAGTTGTAATCTCTCACACTTCCTATCAGCAAAGAGACAAAAAAAAGATAATAAATTTCTGAGTAATAGTGAAAGATTAAATACACTAGTATACTCTGAGTGAAGTTTTGAATCAATACAACCATTTTAAGAAGCTATTTGGAAATAGGCAAATAAATTCAGTGAAATATCTTTATACATTAACTCAAACATTTCATTACTAGTCCTACAGTCCAAATTGTTCATTCATTTTTAAATCATGTTTGATCCTTTACAGTTCCATTTGAGGTTTTCTGGGCAAAGATACTGCAGTGAGTTTGTTGTGTCCTTCTCCATCTCATTTTACAGATGAGGAAACTGAGGCAAACAAGGTTATTTGTCCAGAAGCACATGGCTAGCAAGTGTCTAAGACCAGATTTGAACTTGGGAAGATAAGTCTTCCTGATTAAAAAAAAAAAAATTACTCTCTATTCACTGTGCCACCTAGCTGCCCTAATGTCTAAGGAGACCATTTACAATAAGAAAGTCTCCATATACACCAAAAATATTCATAATGGTACTGTTTATGATAACAAGAGTTGGAAACAGAGTAAGTGCCATCATTCAGAGAATGGATAAACTGTGATATATGGATGTAATGAAGTATTACTGTACATTAAGACATTACAAATAAAATTAATACAGAGAAGCATGGGCAAGTTATATGTATGTACTTCTGAAGCAGATGTAAGCAGAGCCTTTAAAATATAAATATTTACTAAAACACAGTAAATGGAAAGAACCACAAAGAAGTGATTGTTGCAAAATTATAAAGAATAAACTCATCTTACAACAAAAGATATGAGGAAGACATTTCTATTCTACCCCTTTCCAGAGGTTAGAGGCCCCAAAATGCTACATATAGCACATATTTTTTGGGTTTTTTTCCAATGTATTCATTCAGAATTATGCTAATTTTTTCCTTTTTATTTCCCTTTTTTTCTTCTAAAATACTCATTATTGTATCAGACGGCTTCTAGAAGAGGAAGAAGGAGGGATGTTGGGGAATCTGTAGTGATATACAAACATAATTGTCAATAAAGCATTAAAATGGAAAAATAATATAGGAGATGGAGAGTTTAAGCAGAGTTAGATATTCTAAAAAAACAAAAGGAGATTTGGTTTATTTCAGGAATAGTCCACAAACTTTGCAAGGGGATAATTTTTAGAGATGCAACAGCATGCATTGGAAATTTGAAGTAGGTTTGTTTAGCTATAACAGAGTGCATCAAAAAAGAATAGTGATTAATTAGCTTTAAAAGGTTGGCAGGAGGCAGGTTTAGAAGAGATTTATTTTCAAAATAAAAGAAGTCATATTTTGGTTATTTAATTTTTCTTATTGAGCAGAGATGTGACCTGTTTTATTGTGTGTTATAGAAATAATAAGCTTGGCAGCTGATTTTGGAGGATGGAAAGAAGAGGGACAAGACAGATTTGTGTGTATATAAACACAAGACAGATTAGCTAACTTAGAACCTATTTCAATAGTTCTGATTTTGGTTTGTTTTATATTATATGCATCTGAGATTATTCTTACTCTTTAAGACATCTTTTTTTTTTAAACAAAATAAAACAATTAGGCAAAACTAACAATACAGTGACTTCATCTTAAAATATATGCATCTACTCTTGTATAAAATGACTAATATGGAAATGCCTTACATAATTGTGCCTCTATAACCTATATATGCTTACTGTCTTAGAAAAAAAGAAAGGATAAATTTTGGAACTTAAAACTTTAAATAAAAATATTAAAAATTAAATATAGGCACCACTTCATATATTTTCTATCCCCTTTAATAACTACATCACTGAGAGTGAAAAAGGAGAAAGAAAAAATAATTGTAACAAATATGCATATATATAAACATATATAACACATATGTGTGTATATAGTTGTTATGTGTATATATGGTGGAAATGTATACTCTATTATATAGTAGGCACACATATATGTAAATGTTCATATGTGTATATATTTAAAGGTGTAGTAATACTGTGAATACTGAAGCAAATAAAATGTGTATAATTGTTCATCATGTACTTTAAATCTATTAAGTCTGTTGTAATAGTCTAGATGAGAAATAATGAATGTCTGAAAAAAATTGGTGACAAGTAGGAATAGGGGAAAATACCATAGATATTGTGGCTATATAACACATAAAACTAAAATTGACTGTATATGTGCATGTAGAGAATATCATTGAAAAATTTGAGGAAAATTGAAAAAAATTAAGGTTGTAAAACTGGGTGACTGATTAATTGACAATGTCCTGACCTGTCCCCCAACCCAACCTTCCAAAAAAGGATGGATTTAGAAGAAAAGTCATGATTTATATCTGGACACGTTGACTTGGAGATGCTTTTAAGATCTTCAAAGAGAAATGTCTAACAAATGATACAAGTCAGGTCTTCAGGTGTATAAGTACATATTTCATATTTCCTCATTGAAGATAGAGATTGTTTCATTTTGCTTTTGGAAACATCTAACACAGTATCTGGTATGATAGATAATAAATACTTATGTACATTTAATCTAAGTGCATATGGGCATATATTATTACATACATGTGTGTATGTGTATATGTTTTGGGTATTTGTGTGCATATAAACACACACACTCACACACACACACATATATATGTATTTACTACTCCAAGAAACTTAAGTATTCACTCCCTTATGCATACACAAAGCACAAATGCACAAATCACAGAAAAAAATTTAGAGTTTCTATGTCCATAAACTGTGGATAGGATGGCCATGAATATGTGAAATATATTGGAACAATCATTTGAGAACACTGGAATTCAGATGCAGCAACTGGTTGAATGCAATAGTATAACTTTATATTTGCTCTTTGGGAAAAATATGCGACTGGGAGAGAAATAAAAAGAAGAATGAAATGGTTTCACTGATTGTATATGCATTGGGCATGCTAAAATCAAAACCATGCTGAAACCCACTAGAAGGAGAAAGCCTGTTGGCTGGTATTGCCTGTCAGAAATGGCTTGCTGCCAGTATAGCATAGGAGGAATGGACTTCAAGTATTTTCAGGAATAAATACCACAGTGAAAAATGTGAATTAAGAAATAGAAAGAGTAATGATGTATCACATAGAAAATGACAGATGATATTAACACTAAATTCATAGCACCTAATTACAATCTGGGAACACTTTTCAGGATTTTATTATTTCTGACTCATGAATTTTTATTATTCTGAGATTTAGAAATCTCACTTATACCATCCAGCCTCCACCCACACATTTTAAACATTCCAAAGCACAAGCTCCTCTAGATTAAAAATGACAGGCTATGTTTTACATTTCCATATTATAACATATCCAAAATATTATTTAAAAAGTGCTAGATGTTACCATATGACCCTTAAAGGGAAATTCTATCAGTTCTCCTTTAAAGGGGCCTTTAAAGTTAAGTAGAACACTCTTTGAAAATGTCCTCTACTGCTCTTCCTTTTGATTTCCCATGCTAATAATCTAATTCAGCCTCTTAATACCACAAGACATAAATAGGGGCACTAGCTTCCAAACTTTTTATTGTCTGTATCTTTGCTTGTTTTGTTTAGTTTAATGTTTTGGTTACTTTTCCTCTTATTTCATCCTATACACTAAAGTCAGAGTGCATTATCCTAAGTCAAGACTTGTTTCTCTGTTCAATGGGTATGGTTGGCCACTATTTGCCTATAAAGACCGAACTCTTAGCTTGGCATATTAGAACTTCAACAATGTAGAAACAAAGAATATTTATGCCCTTACCTACCACGGTTAACTTAAGTAATTCTTTCACTGCATTTGTATTGTCCTATATCCTCTTGTAAGGATATAGATAAAGCAAAACTAATCATTCTGGACTACTCACCCTTATCCCCCTCCTACATATATATAGCCATGGATGAAATGAACAAAATAATTATAGAGTGACTACTATGTTGAAGGAGCATTGCCCATTATTGTGCTGAATTGCCTATGATTTTCCTTTGTGCCTCTTCCATTTTGAAACATTCCAGAAAGAAGTGAACTTTCTCTTTTTTCAACATTTCATTCATTCTTTCAATTTATTCCCTGACCTCTAATTTTATTATTAGAAAAAAAAATGTGTGGATTCTTCATCGAGGAAAACTCACTCAAGAGATGTTGATGAAAAGAAAAAAAAAGATTTACTTTAGAGACCTGGGGAATTTAGAGGTTAAAGGACTTGTCCTTGGTTACACACCTATTATGTGCCAGATGAAGGATTTAAATATAGGTCTTCCTATTCCTAATTATCTACATCATTTATTTGGATGTCTTTTAAAAACATTTTCTTTCTGTTACTGTTCTATCTCTTCAGCTCTCGTTCCTGAAAGGGAATATGTTATAGCACATACTATTTTGTATTAACATAGATTAAAACTTTGGGCCAAACCTAATAAAATCAAATTTGTTTAATAGATTTTACATTACTTATAGCCTACAGTTTCTAATTTATCCCTTCCTAAGTTCTCTTTCAGAGAATTAAATTTTTTTTTAAAGCAATTGGGGTTAAGTAACTTGCTCAAGGTTACACGGCTAGTCATTATTTATGTGTGGGTGCTCATTTTCTGAGGCCGGATTTGATCTCGGGTCATCCCAACTCCGAGGCCAGCGCTCTTACTGTGTCACCTAGCCGCCCCTTTAGGGCAATTGGGGTTAAGTAACTTGCCCAAGGTCACACGGCTAGGTTTTTGTTTGTGTGGATTAAGTGTCTGAGGCCGGATCCGAACTCAGGTCCTTCTGACTCCAGGGCCGGCACTCTACTCACTGCGCCACCTAACCGCCCCCAGAGAATTAATTTTTAAAACAAAATATAGAGCTAATTTTGTGAAAAAATTAAATATCATGTAATCAAAATTACCTTTTTTTGTTTCCACTATTGTTTGTTTAAGAAAATTCCACTGCTAATCAGGTCACATATTCGTTTTAAATTCATTGTGGCGTATAGTATAATATGCTCATCTATCACTGATTTCTGCCAGGATGCTTTCATAGTATCCCCAGTAGTTCACATATGGAGATTTCTTTCCTAGGTAATTTATGTTTTCATGTTTACTGTTTATTTATTTAGTTGAGTTCAATATATATTTTTTTCTGAATTTTCTTTTATGAGTCTCTTCCATTTGTTGAAATATAGTTTGAGATCTGGGAGTTCTATTTTCCCTCTAGTCCTATGATCTTCATTATTTCCCTGAATATTTTAGATCTTTTCATTTCTCCAGGTGATTTTTAAAAATTATGTTATGGTTCTGTAAGTAATTCCTTTGGTGGTTTGATTAGTGAATTAACTTGTATAATATTGAATTAAAAATATTGGCATTATTAAGATGTCATTATTGAATATTTTTCCAAGATTTTAAGTTTTTTTTTTTATGTTGTTTAGAAAAATTTTAATTGAATCTGTACCAATATTGTATGAGCTTTGGTAGATTGGCACTCAAATATTTTGTGCCTTTTGAAGTGATTTCGAACTGGACTTAACATTTTATTATCGCCTCCTAGATTTTATTTTCACATAGAAATGCTATTGACTTGTGAGTTTATTTTTGAAACTTGCAACTTTATGTAAGTTATTGATTTTTTTGGTCCAGTTTCTTTGCTGATTCCCAGAGATTTTCAAATAAAACTTTCATGTAATTAAAGATAGTTTTCTTTTTTTTTCTTTTTTTTTTTGGTCAGTCCTTTGCCTATATACATTCTATTTATTTCCTTCACATATCTTTATACTATTGCTGGCATTTCTATGATTTTATTAAATAATTATAGGGAAAGGAGCCATTATCATTTTCCTTTTATACATATTGATAAAGATTCCAATCTTTATTTTATATCATGGCTTAATGTGTATGTGCGTAGAGAAACAGAGAGAGAGAGAGCACTTTATGTATACAACCTGTAATAGTTTTAGAATAAATAGGTGTTTTATTACATTAGTAATATTTTATAAGCTTATTGATATAATAATGAAGTTTATAATGTTATTTTCTTTTAAAATTATAAATTATTCTTATTTATTGTTGCTTTAATCCATCCTTACATCATGGGCATAAATACAAATTGGTCTTATGTAATATGTTTTAATAGGGGTTGTCTTTTTGTAAGGATTTAATTTAAAAATATTTCTCAGGATTTATTAAATCATTGTCCTATAATTTCCAAAGTTTGTTTTTGTTGTTTTATTTTCCTTTATTTTAGGAATGAATATTATTTTCTAATATGACTCATAAAAGGAGTTTGGTTATGTACTTTCCTTCCCAATGGTCTTTGCAAAAAAATTGCATGCTATTAATAATACTTATTATTTAAAATATAAGTAGAATTGTCCTGAAAAAGACCCAGTTCAACTCGCTCTGTGGAGTGCTTCTTCTCCTCAAAAGATTTACTGACCTTATGGTAGTTTCTAGTTTTTTCCAGAACTTATTTGTTTATTTTTAGATTTCAACTTCATCCCCACAAGACTAGGCATTCCAAATTTTCTCATGATCTCTTCCCTACCCTCAACCCCAAGAAGACATGCATATTTATTATCCCTTCCCCCAGTCTACCCTCCATTCTATCCCAGCGTTCCCTTTTATTTTCTGTAGGGCAATATAGATTTCTCTACCCTATTGCATGTATATCTTATTTTCCATTTGCACATAAAAACATTTTTAACATTTATTTTTAAACTTTGAATTCCAGATTCTCTCCATTTTTATCTCCTCGCCCACCCTCATTGAGAAGACAAGCAATTAAATATAGGTTGTACATGGGTAGTTATGCAAAATTTTCCAATAGAAGGCAAATTGTGAAAGACTCTCTGTCCTATTCTGCCTCCCATTCATTCTATTTTCTCCTTTGAACCTGTCCCTTTTTTTAAAAAATGTAATATTTTGCTTTATTGTACTTTAATTTACTTTGTTAAATATTTTTTAAACAAATGCTTTATTAACTTCTGTTTTACATCATTCATTTCCGCCAGATTTTGAGTTGCAATTATTTTCCCCCCTGTTTTTCCCCTACCCACCCTCCCAGAATAGCAGTCCCATAAGATATCGCTTCCTCCAATCTGCTCTCTCCCATATCTTCTCCCATACTCCCTTAGACTTTTCCATTAGAGGAAGGTGAATATTTGTATTCCAATGCCTGCACATCTTATCTCCCATTTACAAGCAAAAGAGTATTAATAATAGTATTTATATATATATATATATATATATATATATATATATATATATATATATTTGAAACATTTAATCATTTTTTTTTGTTTGTTTGTTTGTTTTTGGAGGGCAATTGGGGTTAAGTAACTTGCCGAAGGTCACATGGCTAGGTTTTTGTTTGTGTGTGCATTAAGTGTCTGAGGTCGGATCCAAACTCAGGTCCTTCTGACTCAAGGGCCGACGCACTACTCACTGCACCACCTAGCCGCCCCGAAACATTTAATCTTAAGACCTCGAATTTCAGATCCATTCCCTTCCTCCCTTGTTACCTATTCCCTCTGGGAAGATAAGTAATTCAGTATATGTTGTACATATCTAGCTATGCAAAACATTACCATAGTAGATATATTGTACAAGGCTGCTTATAATTCCCTCCCACTCATCCCACCCCCCACCTGGTCCATTCCCTACATGATCCTGTCCCTCTGCTATAGTGGGTACTTCCAACCTCCCCTCACCCCAAGGATGCCCTCCCATCCATCATCCCTCCTCTCATTCCCCTTCCCCCTATCCTGCTGCAGGTTGAGATATCTCATTTAGTATGTATGTCATTTTCTCCCTGAAAAAAATTCAATGTGAATGTGGTTTTGCCTTTTTAGCCTTCCTTATTCTCCCCCTCCTTTGCAACCACTTCCCTTGCTTCTTCTACATGGGATAGTTTACCCTACCCTATCTCTCCCCATATCCTCTTGCTACTTTCCTCTCTCACCTCATAATTTCATCCCTTGAGTATTCTCCCTTCCCAAAAAATTCTACCTATGCCCTCTATCCATATATAACTGTAATCATATACACACACATTCACATATGTATTCATATGACCACACCCCCTTCTTCCATTATTTTCATAGTGAGAAAGATATCATCAGTCCCAGTTATTACTTTTCCATATAGGAATGTAAATAGTTCAACTTTGATAAGTTCCTTTTGATTTCTTTTCCCTGATTACCTTCTCAGGCATCTCTTCCTTCTTGTGTCTGGATGTCAAATTTTTTAATCAATTCTGTTTTTTTCCTCAAGAATGCTTGAAAGTCCTCTATTCCACTGAATGACCATATTTTCCCCTGAAACAAAATACTCAGTTTTGCTGGGTAGATGACCCTTGGGTTCATTCGCAGCTCTTTTGCCCTCTGGAATATCATATTCCATGCCCTTCAGTCCCTCAGTGTAGAAGCTGCCAGGTCCTGTGCTATTCTGATTGTGTTTCCACAATATTGAAATTGTTTCTTCCCAGCTGCTTGGAGTATTTTCTCCTTGGTCTGGGTATTCTGGAACCTGGCTATAATATTCCTGGGAATTTTCATTTTGGGATCTTTTTCAAGAGGTGATCTGTGGATTCTTTCAACCTCTACTTTGCCCTTTGGATCTAAAACATCAGGGCAATTTTCCTTGAGGATTTCTTGAAGGATGATTTCTAGGTTTTTTCTTTGATCATGGCTTTCAGGTAGTCGAATAATTTTTAAATTGTCTCTCCTGGATCTATTTTCCAGATCAGTGGTTTTTCCCATGAGAGATTTCACATTGCCTTCTAATGTTTCATTAGTTTGGATCTGCTTAACAGTATCTTGATTTCTCATAAAGTCATTAGCTTCCATTTGCTCCAGTCTAACTCTGAAGGAATGAATCTCCTCAGTGAACTCTTGATATTCTTTTTCCATCTGGCAAATTTGACTTTTTAAGGCATTCTTCTCCTCATTGCTCTTTTGGGCCTCCTTTGCCATTTGAGTTAGTCTATTTTTTAAGGTGTTGTTTACCTCAGTCAGGCTGTTGACCCTCATTTCATACTTTTCCTGCATCCTTCTCATTTCTCTTCCTAATTTTTCCTCCACTTCTCTTATTCGAATTTTAAAGTCCTTGTTAAGGTCCTTTATGGCCTGCAACCCGCTTATGTTTTCCCCTGGGGCTTTTGGAGCAGGACTTCTGACCTCACAGTCCTCTTCCCCTATGCTTCCACCCCCTTTACCCCCAAAGTAGGAGTCTAGGGTTGCATTTTTCTTTTAAATTTGTTTCTTTTGCCTTGGTATATTGCCACTTAATTACTTGACTTTTGGGCTTGTTGCCATAGTATGGCCTGGAGCCAGATGGGAATGTTCATCCTGAATGTGTGTGTGACGGGGGGCAACTTCCATTTCCAGCAAGCTGGAAACCCACCCATAACCTCCACCCTAGATCACAATCCAGATCCAGGTAGGACAAAGCAAGAGCGATTACCCCCCCAAGACTGATCGCTGGATCTCCCTACAGTTCGCAGGCCAGGAGCTGGAGCTGCCTCTGAAAACTACAGAATGGCGTGTCTCCTCAGCGGCTTTTGGCCCCCAGGGGAGGAAGCCGAAGCATTCCCCAAATACTGGTCCCAAAGTCCATAGGGCACTAACCTCTCACTTTGTCCTAGGCATGTCTATTTTGATAATTCTGGAATCGCCACAGCTGCTGGTGTTCTGGGGTCCCTCCAGCCGGCTGCTTGCCCTGCTGCCCTGGGGCTAAAACCACGACTCAGGCAGACCTGTGCTCTGCTCCCCATGCACTGTGCTGACGGTGCTGCACTGGTCTTTCCTGCAGGGCTGCTGGGCTGTCCTCAGAGGGAGGTTAGCTTCTCTGTGTCGTTCTGTGGGTGCTGGGGCTCCAGAAGTTGTTCAGAGTCCCCTTTTACATAGTTTGGAGGTAGTCTGGGGGAAGAGTGTACTTCCAAATCAATTTTGTTACTAATTTTTCTAGGTCTACGAAGCAATTCTTTGGTAAATTAATTGGTATGGCACTAAATATGTAATTTAATTTAGGTGAAATTGTCATTTTTTATTATATTAGCTCTACCCAGCCATGAGCAATTGGTGTTTTTTCTACTTATTTAGGACTGACTTTATTTGTGTGAAAAGTGTTTTGTAATTGTGTTCATATAGGTCCTGGGTTTGTTTTGGCAGGTAGATTCCCAAATATTTTATAATGTCTACAGTGACTTTATTTTTTTAAAGAAAGTAATTCAGATTATTTATTGGAAGGTCTAATATAAAGGTCAATCACATAAATGTCAGAAGTTAGGTAGAATATACCATCATGAATCCTCTTGAAAAAAATGCTTGCTCATTGTGTTGATCAGAGTTTTCAAATCTTTCAAAGATGTTTGTCTGTACAATATTGTCATTGGATAATTTTTTTCTCCTGTTCTACTTACATCATTTTGCAGTGATTCATACAAGTCTTTTTTTGTGTTCTATGAAAAAGCTCCTTGTGTTATGTGATTTATTATATTTCCATATTTTTATCATCTTTGTATATCATAACATATTCAGCCATTCTACAAATGATGGGAATTTTCTCAGTTTCTAAATCTTTGCCACCAGAAAAATAGCTGCTAGTAATGTTTTTGTACATATAGGTTATTCCTTTGTTTGATCCCTTTGCACCTAGTAGGAGAATTGCTGGGCCAAAGGGCATGTGCACATGTTACTAATTTTCTCAGCATTATTCTAAATTGCTTTCAAGAAGGGGTGGTCCATGTTGTAGCTCCCTCAATAGCAGGGGCCATCTCCAGTCTTCCTTATCTTTATCTTTTCACTGGACTCAAACAGTTCATGAGGAGAAAGTGAGGCTGGTGACCTTGTACAACCGTCCCTTACTTCAACGCAATTCTTTTACAAGTTATTGCTTCATCTTCCTGATGACATGGTCCACTTCCAGAACAAAGGACAAACAATAACCTGTTGGGGCCAAGCTGTCAGCACAGGAGCCATAACATCCACTTGAGAGCTCCCACCTGGTGGGCAGAGCTGTCACACCTGAGCTCAGCACCAAGGAGGAGAAGGAGCTGCTATCTCTACAGTGACTTTAAATGGGATTTCTCTTTCTACCTCTTGCTGTTGGATTTCATTTGAAATATACAGGAATGCTGAGGATTTATGTGGGTTTATGTTATATACTGCTACTTTGCCAAATTTATTGATTGTCTCCAGTAGTTTTTTTACTTGATTCTCTAGCATTCTCTAAGTATATCATCATATCATCCAAAAAGAGTGATAACTTGGTCTCTTCTTTGCCTAATTTGATTCTTTGATTTCTTTTTCTTCTCTAATTCCTACTGCTAATATTTCTAGTACCAGATTAAATAAGACAGGTGATAGTGGACACCCTTATTTAACCCCTGAACTAATTAGAAATGTTTTATAACTTATCCCCATTACATATAATATCTGCTGATGGCTTTAAATAGATTCTACTTATTATTTTAAGGAAGGCTCCATTTATTCCTATATTTTCTAGTGTTTTTAATAGGAATGGATGTTGTACTTTGTCAAAAGCCTTTTCTGCATCTGTTGAGATAATCTTGTGTTTTCTGCTAGATTTATGGTTGATATGATCAATTATACTGATGGTTTTCCTAGTATTATTCCTAGTATTCTGGCATTCCTGGAATAAACCTTACCTGATCAAAGTGTATTATTCTCATGATAAGTTGCTATAGTCTTTTTTCTAATATTTTATTTAAAATTTTTGCATCTATATTTATGAGGGAAATTGATGTATAATTTTCTTTTTCCATTTTATCTCTTCCTGATTTAGGTATCAGTACCATGTTTGTGTAATAAAAAGAATTTGGTAGGACTCCTTCACTAATTTTCCAAAATTGTTTGTAGAGTATTGGACTCAATTGTTCTTTAAATGTTTGGTAGAATTCTCTAGTAAATGTGTCTGGCCCTGGAGACTTTTTTCTAGGGAGTTCAGTGATGGCTTATTCAATTTCTTTCTCTGAGATGCGGTTATTTAAGTAATTTACTTCCTCTTCAGTTAATCAGGGCAATTTATATTTTTTGTAAATATTCATCCATTTCTGAAGATTGTCAAATTTATGTGTATATAATTTGGCAAAATAATTCCTAATTATTGTTTTGATTTCCTCTTCCTTGGAGGTAGATTCACTCTTTTAATTTTTGATACTCATAATTTGGTTTTCTTACTTTTTTATCATATTGGCTAAGAGTCTATCAATTTTATTGTTTTTTTTTTAAAATAAAACCAGCTCTTAGATTTATTTATTAATTCAATAGTTTTCTTAATTTCAATTTTATTAATCTCTCCTTCGGTATTCATTATTTCTACTTTGGTATTTAATTGCAGATTTTCAATTTGTTCTTTTTCTAGCTTTTTCAATCGCATGCCCAATTCATTGACCTCTCTTTTCTATAATTTATTCATGTATGCACAGAGGGATATAAAACTTCCCCTAAGAACTGCCTTTGCTGCATCCCACAATTTTGGTATGGTGTCCCATTATTGTCATTCTCTTGAATGAAGTTAGTGATGGTTTCTATAATTTCTTGTTTGGCCCACTCATTCTTTAATTTCCAGTTAGTTTTTAGTCTGTCTTTCCATGGACCTTTATTGCATATGATTTTTATTACATCATGATCTGAGAATGATGCATTTAATATTTCTGCCTTTCTGCACTGAATTGTGAGGATTTTATGTCCTACTACATGGTATATTTTTGTGTGTGTGCCATGTACTGCTGAGAAGAATGTATACACCTTATTATCCCCATTCAATTTTTTCCTACCCTCTCTACCTACCCTCTCTAAAATTCTATTCACCTCCTTAACTTCGTTCTTGATTATTTTGAGGTTGGATTTATCAAGTTCAGAGATGGAGAGATTTAGGTCTCCCACTAGTACAGTTTTGTTTTCTATTTCTTCCTCTAATTTCCTTACTTTCTCCTCTAGGAATTTGGACGCTGTACCACTTAGTACGTATATGTTAAGTAATGATATTGCTTCATTCTTGATGGTGCCTTTTAGAAGGATATAGTTTCCTTCCTCATCTCTTTTAATTAGATGAATTTTTGCTTTTGCTTTATCTGAGATAAGGATTGGTACCCCTGCTTTTTTTTTCCTTTTTTTTTACTTTAGCATAGGCATGATATATTTTGCTCAAGCCTTTTACCGTTACCCTGTGTGTATCCCTTTGTTTTTGATGTGTTTCTTGTAAATAGCCTATTGTAAGATTATGGTTTTTAATCCAATCTACTATCTGCCCCCAGTTTATGGGAGAGTTCATCCCATTCAGGTTCACAGTTATGATTACTATCTGTCTCTTTCCCTCCATCCTATTACCGCACCTGTTTATGCTTTTATTTTTCTCCCCTTCTCCCTTCCCCTCCTTAAGAGTTTTCCTTTTGACCACTGCCTCCCTCATTAGTCCCCCTCTCTTTTCCTCCCCTTCCCACTTACTTCTTTTTTCCCTTTTAAACACCCCCACCCTTTTCATAGCCCTTCCCCCTCCTACTGCCTGTAGGATATTTTTATACTTAAATGTAGTATATTATTTCATCTTTACACCAAGAGTGACAGGAAAAAATCTCATGCAAAGCCCCTCTCCCTCCCCTCTTTCTCTCCATTATGATACATTTTGTGTCTCCTCTCCATAGAATCCTATGCTTAACTGGTTGTGTTATTCACTCCTTGCACCGGAACCAGTGAGGGAAAAGCTCATATAATACTCCTCTCCCTCCCTTCTTTCCCTCTGCTGTATTGTTTTTATGCCTTTTTGTGTGGCATAATTTACCCTTTTCCACTTTATTCTTTCCTCTTCTTCCTTTGCAGTCTCTTTGTAGCCCTTGATCATTTTTTTTATTGTCATTTTGTGTAATTTATACACATACCCTCTACTTGTAACAGGATGTGTGTGTGTGTTTTCCTTGTATCTTCTATCTCTCTCATTTATTTTTCAAAGTTTATTTTGAGCTAATGCTTTCTGTGCTTGAGAGAAGATCCCTGCTGAGGCTTCACCTGTGGGTGTGGAGTTTACTCTGTCTCCCTCTGAATTTGGTTCTTCCCTCTCCCAATCTTTGCAGTCTACTTTCTACCCATTTTGAGTCAGGGTGCTAGCCATGCCCTTCCTCTAGGGTTCCTGAGCCTTTGCTGGTTAAGGTTTTGCCCTTGGGAAATAATTACTATGTTTTCAGGGTCAGGTTGGGAGATTGGAGCAGCAGGGAGCATCACTGGTCGCTTCAAGTCCAGAAAGGGCTTTATAAATTTCTGGGCTTTGGATTGGGACTCACAGGAGTAGCAGCTACCCCTGCTAGGGGCCCTGCATTTACTTCTTACCCAGCTCTGTCCAGTCATAGCCCTTCCTTGATAGGCCTGGCAATGGCCCTTGTGGTTAGTGGGCTGACTTACAGCCTCATTGATCAGGCCACTTCCTGGCCTGCCTCCTCTTGATGCCACATCTGGCTGGGCCTGCCTCTGCCTGGAATACTTTTCAAGAATCAATTAGTGAATTCTTTTAATTTCTATTTTATCCTCTAGTTCTAGAATATTAGGACCATTTTCCTTTGTAACTTCATGAATGATGGTTTCTAGAGTTTTTTTGATCATGGCTTTCATGTACTCCAGTAATTTTTAAATTATCTCTACTTGATCTTTTTTGTAGGTCAGTGGTTTTTCCAATGAAATATTTTACATTGTCCTCTTTTTTTCATCTTTTTCATTCTTTTTTTTTACAACATCATGATTTCTCATAAAATCATTATCTTCTGTTTCCTCCATTCGAATTTTAGGGAATTATTTTCTTCAGTGAGCTTTTGGATGTCCTTTTTCCATTTGAGCAATTCTTCATTTAAAATCATTCTTCTCCTCATTGGCATTTTGGACATCTTTTGCCATTTGGATTAGTTTTTGTTTTTGTTTTTGGTTTTTTTGTTTTTTTTTTTTTAAAGTGTCATTTTCTATAATAGTTTTTGGATCTCCTTTATCAAGCTGTTGACTCATTTTTCATGATTTGCTTACATCAATCTCATTTATCTTCCCAATTTTCCTCTTCTTCTCTTATTTGATTTTCAAAATCCTTTTTGAGTTCCTCCAGGGCCTGTGATCAATTCATATTATTCTTGGAGGATTTTGATTCCTGACTTTTTACTTTGTTGTCTTCTTCTGTTTGTATGTTTTGATCTTCTTTGTCACAAAACTAATATTCTATATAGTTTGATTTTTTTCCTCTCTTTGTACATTTTCCCAACCACTTAGTTGACTTTTGATCTCTTTGCCAAGGCATGTCGCTGCTTTCAGAGTATAGAGTACTCTCTCCTAATTTTCTGGGGGTTTACATTGCTCTTGTCAGAGCTACTTCTGGGCCCCTGTGAATTTTCATTTTTCCTAAGGTGATATAATCAAAGGAGAGGTGGTTACTCATCACTCAGCCTGTGTCTGCTCTGTGAGTGACCACCAGCACTCTTTTCCTCCTCAAGAACTGTTAGGAGGATTCCCTCTCCACAGCAACCCAAAGCTCTGCTGCACCAGTACTCCTCCTCACCCTAGGACTGCCACCCAAGACTATGACCCAGATCCAAGCAGGGTAAAGCAAGATAATCCTCCCTCAGTGCCAGCAAAGAGATCCCTACAATTGCCCTATGATCAGCTTCTTGATCCCCCCACCATCTGTGGTCCTGGAGCTCTGGAAGCAGCTGCTGCTGCTACCACTGCAGTAGTCACCTTGACCACCCCAGGGCTGGGGCCAGACCTCACTCTTCTCTCACCAGGTTTGACTTTCCCCACTGAGCTTCTACTTTGTCTTTGGCATTAGTGGTTTAAGAAGTTTGGAAACTGCCACAGTTGCCAGTGACTTAGTCCCCTGAGGCCTGCTCCTGATAAGTCTATGACTGTACCCGAGTAGGACTATGATCCTGCTCCCAGTCTGGTTTGATAGACCCTTCCTGTCTGGCTGCCAGTCTATCTTCAGTGGGAGATGTGACTCACGCTGACATTTTTGGGAGTTTCTGTAGCTCTAGAATTTGTTTATTGTCATTTTGCAGGTATTTGAAGGTGTTTGGGGGTAGAACTCAAGCAAGTTACTGCTTTTTCCCCACAATTTTTTTTTATTCTGCCCTCTTATGGTATGTTTTCAATACTATTTTGTCTCCTGATTGTAAAATTTCATTCTGGGATTGTCATTTTTTTATATGTATCAGAAATACTTGTCTCCTTCCCAGCTTTACAGATTTCAATCTCCTAACTCCTCAGGAACCTTGCCCTTGCACAGGTATCCTTTCTCCCAAATTTTTTTAGATCTTTTTCTCTTTTTTTTTAAATAATTAGTAACCAAGATGGTGGCATAGAAGCAGGAAAAACCCCTGCACTCCCCCCATAATCATCTCAAATACCTATAGAAAATGACTCTAAACAAACTTTAGGGCTACAGAACCCACAAAGTGACAGAGAGAAACATATCTTCCACTGAATACAGTCTAGCTGGCTGACAGGAAGGGTTCATCACAGCACACTGGGAGCAGAGGCCAGCCCCAGTTGAGCTTGAGGTTTTATTAGGGTGGCGTGACTGGTCTTGGCTAGAGGAATGTAGGGAGAGTAGATTACCAGCAGCTATGGTTGTTTCCAGAATTATCAACCCATAGATGCCAAAGACAAAGTGAAAGGTCAGTGTAGACTTTGGGAACAGGGAGTCCAGAAGTGCAGTCCAGCCTCTGTCCCTTGAGGGAGAAGCGAGAGGCACTGCAGCCCCAGCCCCATGGCTGCTTCACAGCTCCTGGCCTGCAGATTGTAGGGGGACCTAGCAACCATTCTGAGGGGTAATCAGTCTTGCTTTAAAATGCTTGGATCTGGATTGCTATATATTGTGGAGATCCTGGGGTGTGTGAGCAGTGAGCCAGAGCCAGTAGAGGCTTCTGAGAGGGCACCCAACTAATACCTCCAGCAGCTGTGAAAAAAAAAAAAAAAACAGTGATCTGGGTCAAAGCTCTCCTCTCTGGAAGCAGAGTTCTCCTATGGCAAAAACATCAAAGGTCAAGTAATTGTGGGGCAACAGGAGCAAGCAAAGAAAGCAAAGCAAGCACAACAATCCAATATTGGAGCCCTTTTTGGTGGGGACAAAAAGGATCAAAGCATGGAATGGCAGGAAGACAACGATTTCAGAACTCTGTCACCAAAAGCTTCCAAGAAAGATATTAACTGGTTATAGGCCATAGAGGAACTTAAGAATGGTTTTGAAAACCAAATAAGAGAAGTGGAAGAAAAATTGGGAAGATAAATGAGAATGATGCAAGAAAATCAGGAAACGAGAGTCAACAACCTGACTGAAGAAAATAACACCTAAAAATAGACTAACTCTAATGGCAAAAGAGGCACAAAAAAGCCAATAAGGAGAATGCCTTAAAAAGCCAAATTTCCCAGATGGAAAAAAAAAACTCTAAAAAGCTCACTGAAGAGAATCATTCCTTCAGAATTAGATTGGAGCAAAAGGAAACTAGTGACTTTATGAAAAATCAAGATACCATTAAAGGGATCCAAACAAATGAAAAAAAAAAATAGAAGACAATGTGAAATATCTCATTAGAAAAACCACTTACTTGGAAAATAGAACCAGGAGAGATATTTTAAAAATTATTGGACTACATGAAAGCCATGATCAAATAAAGAGTTTAGAAATCATCCTTCAAGATATTCTCAAGGAAAATTGCCCTGATGTTTTAGAACCAGAGGGTAAAACAGAGGTTGAAAGAATACACCAATCACCTCCTAAAAAAATCCAAAAAGGAAAACTCCTAGGAACATTATAGCCAGGTTCTGGACTTCCCAGATCAAGGAGAAAATATTATGAGCAGCCAGGAAAAAAAAAACAATTTGAATATTGTGGAAACACAACCAGAGTGACACAGGACCTGGCAGTCTCTATATTGAGGGATCTAAGGGCTTGGGATATGATATTACAGAGATCAGAGGAGCTGGGATTAAAACTAATTATCACCTACCCAGCAAAACTGAGTATCATGTTCTAGGGGAAAATATAGTCATTCATTGAAATAGAGGAATTTCAAGGATTCTTTTTTTTTAAGCAATTGGTGTTAAGTCACTTGCTCAAGTTTACATGGCTAGTTATTTATGTGTGGGTGCTAAGTACTGAGGCTGGAACAATCTCAGGTCCTAGAGACTCCGGGGCAGGCACTCTTATTCACTGCATCACCTAGCCTCCCCTCAAGCATTGTTGATGAAAAAAACAGAATATAATAGAAAATTTGGCCTTCAGATATATGAAGCAAGAGAAGTGTGAGAAGGAAAACAAGGAAAAGAAATCATAAGTAACTTATCAAAGTTGAACTATTTACATTCCTACATGGAAAAACAATACTTACAACTTATGAAACTTTTCTCAGTTTGAGAATAGTTGAAGGGAATATAAATGTGTGTGTATACATACATACATATATATGTTTATCCATCCATCCATGCACCCATACATACATATATATATATATATATATATATATATATATATATATATATATATGTCTATATGGGAGGGTATATGGGTGTATGAATATTTATGTGAGTTTATGTATATATGTGTACAAGCATACATAGAAGGCACAGGACCAATTGAGTAGGAAGGGATGATACTTAAAAGGTGAAATTGAGAGAGGAGAGATGAATATAATGATAGGAGATGGGGAGAGACAGAATGAGGTACATTATCTCATATAGAAGAGGTAAGGGAAAACTGTTACAATGGAGGGGAGGAACCAGAAGGCAAAAGGGATTGGGTCAACCCTACTCTCATTGAATTTGGCTTAGGGAGGGAAAGGCATACACGCTAAATAGGGTATCTCACCCTACATGAGAGTAGGGGGGAGGGAGTAAGAGGGGGAATGATGGAGGGAAGGGAAGGTTGGGGGGGAGGGAAGTTAGAAGCACACACTTTTGTAAAGGGACAGGGTCAAAGTAGAGAATAAAACAAGTGAGGGGCAGGATAGGATGCCGGGAAATATAATCAGTCTTTCAAAATATAACCACTATGGAAATGTTTTGCATAGCTACATGTGTACAACCTATATTGAATTGCCTACCTTCCAAGTAAGGGTGGGTGACGAGGGAGAAAGTGAAAGAATCTGTATTTCATAGTTTTAAAATCAAATATAAGTATATAATTGTATATATATATATATATATATATATATACACACACATATATATGTATATACATATATAATGTATATAATAAAGAATCTGGATTTCATAGTTTTAAAATCAAATATATATGTATGTATGTATATAATTAATTTTTTACATGAAAGTGGGAAATAAGATATACAGGCACTTGGGTATAGAGATCCATCTTTCCGTACTGGAAAGTCAGAGGTGGGATGGAGAAGGATATAGGAGAGCAGATTGGAGCAGGGGTATACAGTGGGATCATTGTTTTGGGGAGGTGGATAGGGAAAAGAAGGGGAAATATTTGTAACTCAAATTCAGGTGGAAATGAATGATGTAAACTAAGAATAAACATATAATTTAATTAAAAAATAAAAGACCCAGAAAAATTATTAGCAACTTCAACAGTTAAAGTATATAAAATAAACCCACATAAGTCATCAGCATTTCTATATATTACCAACAAAATCCAACAGTAAGAGATAGAGAGACAACTTCTATATAAAATATTTGTACAAAATACAAAAATACTTAGGGATTTAACTTCCAAAACAAACTCTAGAGCTATATGAACACAATTACAAAACACTGTTTACACAAATAAATTTAGATATTACAAAGTGGAAAAATATCAATTTCTCATGTGTAGACTGAGCCAATATTAAAAAAAAATGACAATTCTAGCTAAATTAATTTACTTATTCAGTGTTATGTAAATCAAGGTACAAAATTATTTTATATAGCTAGAAAAAATAATAAACTTCATCTGGGAAAAACAAAAGGTGAAGAATATAAAGGGAATTAATGGGGAAAAATTTAAGAAGTTTGCCTAAAATGTCTAGATCTCAAACTACATTACATCATTAAAATCTTCAAAATTATTTGCTACTGATTAAGAAATAGAATGGTAGATCAGTGGAATAGATTAGGTACACTAAACATTCTCAATTGAAAAATAAACTAAGGACTAAAATCTATCCATAAGAAACACTAAGGTTAATATTAAGGTTAAACAGGGAGAAAATAACAGAACTGAGATTCAAAATCAGGTCCTTCAGTCTGAATTAGACTTTTTTCAATATCCTATATACATTTCATGTGAAGAAAGTTAATTTTTTCACACTAGTATTTTATGTGATTGATAAGGATTCATAAATACTTTTGCATACTATATATATATATATATATATATATATATATTTTTTTTGCTTTTTGGAGGGACAATTTGGGTTAAGTGACTTGCACAAGGTCACACAGCTAGTTTTTGTGTTAAGTGTCTGAGGCTGGATTTGAACTCAGATCCCCCTAACTCCAGTGCGGGTGCTCTATACATAGCACTACCTAACTACCCCTGTATACAATATTTTTGAAGCTAAAAGAGTAGTTATTGATTGTACCTGAAATAAAAGATTAATCATTCTGCTGTTCCTACAAAATTACCTTTTTATTTGAAACTAAATATATCATTTCTTCCATAAGTTCTAAAGTGTTTCATATATCAGGAAGTTTATTCTGACATTTAATCAAGCTTCTTGGTATGTGCATGGCTGACAGTTCTTGAAGCAACTATTCTCATTGTTTTATAGTTCGACAGTACCTAATTATAACCCTAATTTTATTTCACTTTTAATGACTTCACAAAATCTTCCTAGTTTGTTTTTGTCTCAAAGGGTGAATAGAGATTTTATCAATTTAAATTTCAGTTAAAAAAATTCAAACATATCTCACTGGTTAAAGAAAAACAACAATCTCACTTTATATACATTTTACCATCTTTTTTTTTTCTTCTTGTAGGAAGGAAACCATGGCATCTTCATCTTTCTGAATGTCTATATCTCCATATCTTCAGGGAAAGCTTGCTTTAACTATTGGAATAAAATATTTTAATTAGCTCAATTATGCATACTTTAGATGATATGCACGCAATTCCTAACTTTATGGTTATATTTCTGTACAAACTTGCTGCTGTTATCCCCCTCAACCCCCTTTTTTCTCAGAAAGCACTAATATAACCTGGGCTGACTAAGGCCTATGTGAAAAGTCATAAGGGAGGGCTCAGAAAAAAGAAATATGTAGGATGTCACTCCCAAAATTACCATTCCTGTGGCCTGGCATTGCACAGAAACCAAACTCTGAGTGAATTTTCTTTTGGATATAAAACACTTGCTTCTAAGATCCTAGCTTAAACATTGTTAATTATTTTATGCAATATTATGATTTTATAATTTCTCTGGTAGTGATGATGATTGTACTGGAGCTGATCATGATGGTGATGGTTGTGCTACTGCTGGTAGTATCCTAATAAATCAGAATGAATACAACAATTAATGATATGAATACACCAAAATGATGATACCTTAAGGTGAAGTAAGTAGAAGTCAAAGGACAATGAAGAGGTTAGAAAAAAGAGGGATTATATCTTATGGTATTATATTCTTCACCGATGAAGCTCTTTAACTTTCCATAACTCAGTTTTAGAATGTTGAGTGAGGTACAGCATAGTTAAGGTACTCAACCATGGTCATTTGACACAGCTGATATCAGAGGAGCATATTAAAACCCAAGTCTTCCTCAATTCAAGTTTAGTACTCTACTTACTATGTCCCTGAGTGAGTAATATGTTAAAATCTATGAAATGTGATTGGTCCAGAGACATTGATGATGTCTCATGGATTTCCTAACTCCCAAACCCTGCTTCTATGATACTAAATTCCCTTTCCTTTGAATAAAGCTATATGATAATATTTTTTTTCTTTTTTTCCCTTATGAGCTTTGAAATATTCTTCTTTTCTTCAAATTCCTGGATGATTGAGTTGTCTGTTTAAAGGCATAATTTGCTAATGAGTACCAGAGTCAAGACTGCAAATGTAAGTGAGTTCCATTACTGAGGATCCATTAAATCAAGTGAAAAGAGAAACAGATTATTGAATCTAATTGTTCTCCTATTCAGGAAGCAACATTCAGAGCTTAACAAAGCAATGAAGATATTACTAGAGAGCATGCTGCTTTGAGTGTGACACCAAGTATATTGCTATGTGACAGAGAAACAATCCAAGGGCCACTTCCATATACGACTACCCCCTTCATTTCCTATTCTAATTATCTCGCAAAACCACTTCTCAGTTTTCCCATCTGTTGGCAATTGATGCCATACTTAACATGTTTATCATTCAAGATCATTAATAATTGTTGCTCTCATTCATTAGCAACTTTATTAAGATATTTATGCCCATCCTCAAATGCCCTCTAAAGTAGTTGTCAGTAACTAACAATGTGCTTAAGAAAGAAGCTTTGGCTACTTCTGGGAGCAGTAAATCACTGTAATTCTGCAATATTTACTTCCAAATAACAAAAAAAAAATAGCATGCCAAATACAAATCCTAGAATAGCAGAATTAGCAAAAAAAGATGAACTGAAATAATCTTTTAGTTCAACAGAGTTGGACGATCAACAAGAAAGGTCTCTCTCACTTGAGTAAAAGGGGAGTGCATTCCAAGACTTGACATTCCAAGGGATGCATCCCAGTAAACCAGCAGCAAGCCCCACCTCAGCAAACCAGGGGGAAATCCTGAGTCCCAGTGTGGTGTAGCAGGCAAACATAACAAAAGGACATCCCAAATGTCTTAGCATAATCAGAGGAACTGGGAGAATCCAGCTCTAAGATCTACTGTGTGTTTCAGGGTAGCCCCAGGCAAACAGACATCTGCCAGTGGTCAGACCTCCACTTGCTACAGCACAGCCCTAGGAAATGCAGAAACAATCCACTGGGCCTCAGAAGACACCAAATACTACCAATGGAATCACAGCTCAGCATGAGGTAAGCTGCCAAACCACTATGGCCTCCAGCAGCACCATGCAACTCTCTCAGTGCAGCACCACAAAGTAACATCAACATTGCACAAGGTATAGAGTTCAGGTTTGTTGTTACTGATACAAGAAGCCAGAGACAGTACCTCTTCCATGCTGGGTACAGAACTAAAATTTAGCAAAAAAAAAAAAAGATGAGCACAAAATTAAGAATAATAATAATCTGAACATGCAAAGTTATCATGGTTACAGGGAAGACCATGAAAAAAATTGGAAAAGGACAACAATATTCCCATGAGCAAGACCCCAAATAAAAATGGGATGTCTTCTCAAGCTCAGAAAGGACTCATGAAAGAGCTCAAAGAAAGGCTTAAAATCATATAAGTGAGGTGAAATGGGAAAAAATGTGAAGAGAAACAAGTGATGCAAGAGAATTATGAAAGAAGAGTAAAACACTTGGAAAAATGCTTAAGAAGTTGAATTGGCCAAATGGAAAAGGAGATATAAAAATTCTCTAAAGAAAATAACTCTTAATTAAAGAGCACAATTGACCAAATAGAAAAGACAGTGCAAAAACTAATTAAGAAAAACAATATCTTAATAGTTAGAATTGGGCAAGTGGAAGCTAAGAACTCAATGAGACATCAATTATCAATAAAAAAATCAAAAGAAGGAAAAAAATAAAAATGTAAAATACCTCATGAGAAAAATAACTGACATGGAAAGTAGACCCAGGACATTTAATATCAGAATCACTGGACTACTTGAAAGCCATGATCTAAAGGAGGACCTAGACAGTTTCTTTCAAGAAATTTTCAAAGAAAACTGTCCTGATATCCTGGAATGAGAGGGCAAAATAGGCATTGAAAGAATCCACCATTCACCTCAGAAAAGAGATCCCAATATTAAAAAAAAAATCCTCTAGAGAACAGTATGGTCAAGTTTCAGAACTATCAGGTCAAGGAAAAGTACTACAAATGGCCAGAAAGAAACAATTGAAATATCAGGGAGTCCCAATTAGGATTATGCAAGACTTGACAGCTGACACGGCAAAGATTTGGGGATTGTGGAACATGGTATTTAGGAAGGCAAAGGAGTTAGTTTGACAATCAAGAATCATTTACCCAGAAAAAATGCATGAAAGGAAAAAATGGTCATCTATTGAAATTGAAAGATTTCAAACTTTCATAAGAAGATCAGAAATAAATAAAAAATTGACCTCCAATATCAAGACCCAAAGGAAGCATGAACAGGGGAAGAAAAGAAAAGAATCCATAAGGCATTCAATAGAGCCAAACTGTATACATCACCTATGTGGGAAGATGATAACTTGCTGCTCTTAAAATTGTAGCACTAATAGTATAGGTAGAAGGAATATACATAGAGAGAGTTCAGGTATAAGATGAATTTGAGGGAATAACATAAAGAAGTAAGGGAGAGAAAGAGGAATACTCTGGGGACAGAAGAAAGGGAGATTTAGAAAGGGGTAAATTATTTCTCATGAAGAGGCTAAAAAGACCTATTTCAGAGGAGAGGAATATGGGAGGGCAGGCTATAAGCATTGCTTGAATCTGCTGAATTTGAAATTGCTTATCAGTATTGGCTCAAAGAGGGAATCATATACAAAATCAGTTGAATATAGAAATCTATCTTACCTAACAAGGAAGTAGGAGGGAGTAGATCAAGTAAAGACAAGATGGGGACTGACAGAAGGGAGGGTAGATCAGAAGAAGTGGGGTACACACAAACAAAACAATGGTGAGGAGGGAGAGGGTAAAAAGAGAAAGAGGACAAACAAGAAGAATAAAATGGAGGGAAATACACAGGTCTCAATCATAAATGTGAATGTAAATGAGATGAACCCTCCCATAAAATGGAAGTTGATAACAAAATGAAGAAAAAAAAACAGAATCCTACAGTTTGTTGTTTACAAGGGACATACTTGAAGAAAAGAGATCTACATGGTAAAGGTAAGTAACTGGATCATAATCTTATAATTATAATAATGCTTCAGCTGAAATGAAAATAAAAGGAGAAGTAGCACTCTTGATCTCAAAGCAGAAGCAAAAATAGACTTAATTAAAAGAGATAAGTAAGGAAATTACATATTGCTGAAAGTTACCATAGATGATGAAATGACATCATTAATAAACATATATGCACCAAGTGGTATAGCATCTAAATTCTTAACTGAGAAGTTAAGTGAATTACAGGAAGAAATAGCAAAACTATATTAGTGGGGTGACAACTGTCCCCAATCAGAACTCAAAATCCAACAAAACATAAACAAGAAAGAAACTAAGGAGATAAATACAATATTGGAAAAGTTAGATATGAACAACCTTTAGAATGATTTAGACATAAAGAGTGACACTGTAAGCAAATTAAAAGAGCAAGGAATATCTACTTCTCAGATATTTGGGGGGAAGAAGAATTCATGAGAAATCAAGAGATAGAGAGCATTAAAAATGTAAAATAGGTAATTTGGAGAATAGTAAATTAAAAAGCCTTTTGATAAACAAAGTCAATAAAACCAAGATTAGAAGGCAAGCATGAAGCTGGGAAGCAATCTTTACAGAAAATGTCTCTAATAAAGGCTTCATTCCTTTTTCTTTTCATTTTAACAAATGCTTTATTAACTTCTGGTTTACATCATTCCTTTCCACCAGATTTTGAGTTACAATTTTTTCCCCATTTTTTCCCTACCCACTATACCAGAAGAGCAGTCCCACAAGATATCCCCATTCAATCTGCTCTCTCCCATATCTTCTCCCATACCCCCTTCAACATTGCCATTAGAGCAAGGTGAATCTCTGTGCCCCAATGCCTTCACATCTTATCTCCCAATTGCATGCAAAATAGTATTAATATTAATATTTATATTCATTTGAAACATTTAATTTTAAAACTTCGAATTTCAGATCCATTCTCTTCCTCCCTTGTCGCCCACTCCCTCTGGGAAGATAAGCAATTCAGTATGTGTTGTACATGTATAGCTATGCAAAGCATTACAATAGTAGATATATTGTAAAAGACTTCTATATTTCCCTCCCACCCATCCCATCCCCCACCTGGTCCATTCCCTAATTTGATCCTGTCCCTCTTCGAAAGTGTGTACTTCCAACCTCCCCTACCCCTAGAATACCCTCCCCTCCATTATCCCCCCTCTCATCCCTATTCCCCCTACTCTCCTGCAGGGTGAGATATCCCATTTAGTATGTACGTCATTCTCTCCCTGACCCAAATTCAGTGAGAATATGGTTTTGCCTTTTTGCCTTCCTGGTCTTCCCCTCCCCTGCAACTACTTCCCCTTGTCTCTTCTACATGAGATAGTTTACCCTACCCTGTCTCTCCCCATCTCATCGTGCCATTTTCCTCTCTCTGCTCTTAACATCACCCCTTAAGTATCACCCCTTCCCACCAAATTCAACCTGTGCCCTGTATCCATGTATACCTGTAAACATATATGCACACATTCACATATGTATTCATATGCCCATATACCCTTCAATTATTTTCATAATGAGGAAGGTTTCATTAGACACAGTTATTGTTTTTACTGTAGGAATGTAAATAGTTCAACTTGGATAAGTTCCTTTTGATTTCTTTTCCCTGATTACCTTCTCAGGCATCTCTTCCTTCTTGTGTCTGGATGTCAAATTTTCTATTCAATTCTGGTTTTTTCCACAAGAATGCTTGAAAGTCCTCTATTCCACTGAATGATCATATTTTCCCCTGAAACAAAATACCCAGTTTTGCTGGGTAGGTGACCCTTGGGTTCATTCCCAGTTCTTTTGACCTCTGGAATATCATATTCCATGCCCTTTGATCCCTCAGTGTAGAAGCTGCCAGGTCCTGGGCTATTCTGATTGTGTTTCCACAACATTGAAATTGTTTCTTCCTGGCTGCTTGCAATATTCTATCCTTGATCTGGGAATTCTGGAACTTGGCTATAATTTTCCTAGGAGTTTTCTTTTTGGGATCTTTTTCAGGAGGTGATCTGTGCATTCTTTCAACCTCTATTTCCCCCTCTGGGTCTAAAGTATCAGGGCAATTTTCCTTGAAAATTTCTTGAAGGATGATTTCTAGGTTTTTCCTATGATCAGGGCTTTCAGGTAGTCCAATAATTTTTAAATGACTTCTCCTGGATCTATTTTCCAGGTCAGTGGTTTTTCCCATGAGATATTTCACATTGCCTTCTATTCATTCATTTGTTTGGATCTGTTTAACAGCATCTTGATTTCTCATAAAGTCACTAGCTTCCATTTGGTCCAGTCTAATTCTGAAGGAATGAATCTCCTCAGTAAGCTTTGGCGATTCTTTTTAAGGCATTCTTCTCCTCATTGCTTTTCTGAGCCTCTTTTGCCATTTGAGTTAGTCTATTTTTTAAGGTGTTATTTTCCTCAGTCAGGCTGTTGACTGTCATTTCATACTTTTCTTGCATCTTTCTCACTTCTCTTCCCAATTTTCCTCCCTCTTTTCTTATCTACTTCTTAAGGTCCTCTATGGCCTGTACCCAGCTTGTATTTTTATTTGAGGCTTTTGGTACAGGAGTTCTGACCTCACCGTCCTCCTCCTGTTCCATGCTTTGATCGTCTTTGCCCCCAAAATAGGAGTCTAATGTTGCGTTTTTCTGTTTATTTTGTTTCCTTTGCCTAGGCACGTTGACACTTAATTACTTGATTTTTAGGCTTGTTGCCACAGTAGGACTCTGCCACCAGACAGGAGAGCTTCTGTCCCAAATGTTGGGATCTTCACAACTTCCGGAAGTTGGGTGGCCTCTGTACAGCCTCCACCAGCTCTGGCAAATTGGATACCCACCCCAGACCTCCCCCACAGACCAAAATACAGATCCAAGAAGGTTAAAGCAAGAGTGATTAACCCCCAGACTGATTGCTGGATCTCCCTACAGTTTGCAGACCAGGAGCTGGAGCTGCCACTGACACTGCAAAATGGCCTCTGTGCTGTTTCCGCAGCTGCTTTTTGCCCCCAGGGGAGGAAGCTGACAAGTTCCCAAAATACTGGTCCCAAATTCCATAGGGCACTAACCTCTCATTTTGTCCTAGACATATCTGTGCTGATATTTCTGGAATCACCACAGCTGGTGGTATTCTGGGGTCCCTTCAGCCACTTGTTGACTGGGTCTCCCTGGGGCTAAAACTGAGGCTGACTCATGCCTGGGCTTGGCTCCCAGAGCATTGTGCTGTGCTGTGCTGGCCACTCCCTGTAGGGCTGCTGGGCTGTCCTCAGCAGGAGGTTAGCTTTTCTGTGTTGTTCTTTGGGTGCTGGGGCTCCAGAAGTTGTTCAAAGTCCACCTTTTACATTGTTTGGAAGTGGTGTGTGGCAGAGCACCTTGGAAGTGTTGTTTCTAATCCACCATCTTGGCTCTGCCCCCAAGGCCTCATTTCTTAAATATACAGAGAAGAGAGCCAAATTTTGAGAATATGAGCCATTCCTCAATTGAGAAATGGTCAAAGGATGTGAATAGGCAGTTTTCATGTGAAGAAATTAAAGTTATCTATAGACATACATAAATTTTGATTAGAGAAATGCAAATTAAAACAACTCTCTGGCTCCACCTCACAATGATCAGATGGAATAATATTATAAAATAAAAAAGTAAAATAATAAATACTGGAAAAGTTATGGGAAAATTGGTACACTAATTCACTGTTGGTGGAATTGTGAACTGATCCAACCACTCTGGAGAGCAATTAGGAACTATGCCCAAAGAACAACCAAACTGTTCATATCCTTTGATCCCACAATACCCCTACTAGATCTGTACCTGAAAGAGATCATAAAAAAGCTAAAAGGACTTATATGTACAAAAATATTTATAGAAGCCATTTTCTGGTTTCAGTAAATTGTAAATTGAGGGGATGCCCATCAGTTGAGGAATGGCTGAACAGACTGTGGTATATAAATGTAATGGAATATGATTGTGTCATAAGAAATGATGAACAGGAGGATTTCAGAAAAAAAAAACCTGGAGGAACTTGTCTGAACTGATGCAAAGCAAAATGAACAAAAGCAGGAAAACATTGTACACAGTATCTGCAATATTGTGTGAAGATCAGCTATGAATGTCTCAACTCTTCTCAGGCAACCAAAGGATCCAAGACAAGTATGAAAGACATAAGCCAATAAAATCTATCCATATCCAGATAAAGTACTGAAGAACTCTGAATGTAGATTTCTTTTTACTTCATTCTTTCTTAGCTTTTTAAAAAGTTTGATCTGTTTCTTTCATAACTGTGACTGATATGGAATTATTTTGCATGATAGCACATGCATAGGCTATGTCACCCTACCTACAATTTTTTTAAAAAGGGGAGAAAGATAGGAAGAGAGCGATAAAAATTTGGAGCATGTACAAGATGTTTATCTTGTAAAAATTGATGCCAAAGGTTTTCTTGACATATAACTGGGGAAACTACTATTAAAAATAAATGGAATTTCTCTTACTAAAAAAAAGAAAGAAAGAAGTTTTGGAAAGTAAACAGAATAAACAGTTTCCTTGTCAAAGAACTTATACATTTGAAAGGAGATGGAAAGCCTAGGATAACCTCAGCCTGTCCTTTGCAGGATCATCATATTATTACAGGAATACTGAGGCCCAAGTACATGTCTACAATGCATATTTCAGCACAGAATAACATCTCATTAATTTCCTTCTTGGAATAGACCAGTGATTATGAATAGCTCTTTGGTCTGTGTCAGCTATGGGGAGTGGGGGGAATAACCATGAGAGATGAATACAGTGTCATTGATACAATACAGAAACAAAATTGCGTGTAAGGTAATGAGCAATGAGCTTTTAGAGACCAGCATTTCTTTTTA